>JAUEKW010048386.1:0-13414 GCA_032274785.1 Ajuga reptans
GTAAGATTTGATTTGTTATAGTTCTTAGTTTATATCTTTTGTTTTTTATCTTTTATTTATTAAGTCGTAATTTATTCATTTACGGTTACGGATTCTATTATTCTTTATTATTTTAGATGGTTGACTATATTATAAATTAAAAATGTTCCTACCGAATATTTGATATAACCACCATGTTGTTGGTCATTTTTGCTTGTGTTATTTTTTTTAATATTTTATTATATTATAACTATAAAACATATAATTTTTTATTTCTTATTCGTGTACATTTACAAATCGTGTATCGCACGGGGATAATATTAGTCGTCCTATAATAGTACTCGACCTATCCAATGAGGAATTATATCTATCACGTAGTTCTGTACATTAAAAGTTTCTGTTTATATTATATAAAATAATTTATCATTTTAAATATTATACAAGCATTTTATATTTTAATTTGTCTACCGTATTTTTCAGTCAACAAATATTTAAGAAAAATATTCAAACAAGACTCTATATGTGATGGAGAGAGTATTTTCGAATTGAGGTTTTCCACAAAGTCAATTTCCCAATATACCCGAATATTATACTTTCAAAAATATTATATAATAGTACATATTAAATAGGGTATATCAGTAAATGAACTAGATAAATCTTAATCCATATAAAAACTGGACTATATGTATTTTGGAAATTTTAAAAAAGGAAAACAATCCTATATATGGGGACCGAGGGAATATTTTTTCTAGTCGTTTCCTTGTTGACCAAATTATTCGAATGGTGGGCTTTGTATGTACGGGCTTACTGTTGGGCCTTAAAAAACTCTTTTGTATATTTAACTCATAAACGATATATTTTCGTCTTAAAAAATACATTAATTAAAAAATCCCATATCTATAATTTTAAATATTTTTAGTTTGAGCTTCAGATCTCTTATGAGAATATTGTTTTGAGGAAAATTCTCTTTTACCCGCGGTGGACACAACTTAATATGGTCACCGTTATGTATAAATATCTCATCTCCAAATTATAGATGAATTAATTTTTTTTTATTTTTTTTAGATCTCGATACATCAACGGTGGACACATTAACCGCTGGTAGGAGAGCGAGACTGATTGTTTCGATTTCGGATTTCAGATTTGAGAATAGAATTCTCCCGATCTTCTTCGATTTTGGGATGTAAAGGCTTCATATTTTGATTTGAATTTTTATTTGGGAAGAAAAACTTTAGTGCGGAGTTGCCATTGGAAGAGATGAGAGATGAAAATAATAGTAAGTGAGATGTAGTTAGAGTTGTAAACCAACATAACTTTTGTTGAACAACCCATGAACAAGTTTGTTTATTTAAATAAATAAATAAAATTTTAAGCTCGTTTATAAATGAGTGGAGTTTGAACATTAATTAACTCGTTCATTAATTACTCGCTTGTTCGTTCAAGACCCAGTTAATAATAATAATAATAATAATAATAATAATAATAATAATAATAATAATAATAATAATAATAATAATAATAATAATACATATAATTTAATATTATTATATTACCTCTTATTCTAGTGAGTATTTGTTTATTTGTATTGAAATTTAGGAAAATGTGTGTTTATTTGATGTTTGTGAACAAAGTAATTAGTTGTCCACGAGCACAATATTCACGAACATGGTCAAATACGTTCACGAATTCGTCTGTGAACAAAGCCAAACACTTTCAAACACCACTCAACTTTGCTCGAGCTTAATTAAAAATAAATGAACTAAATGCAAACAAGTATAAGCTCGACCCGACCTGGATGTAGGGATGCCTAATAGGCATGAAAATGACATACATTGAAAGCACGAAGAAAATAAGAGAACATAATATTGTACATCGGGAAATTTTTATTTTTGGCCCGATAGAAATTGGGCTCCATCACTGTTGGTCCTTTAATAGGCCGTTCTATAGACCAAAACTATTTCGATTGGTTCAGAAGCTATCTTGATGGAAATACTACGTGCATCTCACATGTTCATTAACCAACACATATATCCATGTTAATCCTCATAACAACAAGGAATTAGCTATTATAAATTTCGAATCCATTCTCCTAAATCGTTAAAACGAATAAATTAAAGCCTTTTCCATTTTCTCCAACAGATAAAAAGTTTTTAGTTATTCTACACTCCCCTAAGCTGCGAAAATGCTCCCTACACCAAATTCTGACATAATAATAATTATTAAAAAAAAAAAAAAGAAGAGAAAAAATGACTTAACTGGTACTAAACTAAACGCCATTCAATGATGAGGTAAACCATCAGCTTAAATGTTTTTTTTTTTCAAAAGACTGAAGGAGAAAGAAAAAGGATCCACCACCACCATCAAAATTGCCGCCAACATTTCCGTCTTAAGCCGATGTAGAATTCTGAGTCGGGCTAGGACGGCGACCTCCCCTCCCTCTTCCTTGTTGGTAGCCATCTCCACCTCGCCCACCGCTAAAGTTACCACGACCCCTCAAGCTGTCGCTTCTAACATAGGTCCGACCGCCATTGAAGTTTCCACGGCCTCTGTAGTTGTCACTACGAAATCCTCCCCGCGAGGAACTGAATCGGCCCCTCCCGCTGCCAACTGTAACAGAAACAATGAATCTTGAGGAAACAAGCCTCTAGTACAATAATAGTTGAAATCGTTCTACATCCGGTGCATTCCACCACGCATTTTACACACACCACGGAGGAAAGTGTTTAAATGTGTGGGACCTTGAAGGATTGCATCTCATCTTATATGTACTATTTTAAGTCTACATATATGATATTTCTAAGAATTGGAATCAAGATAATGGAAGTTAAATGCCTGGCTCTGACTTACCACGAGTTGTTGTCCTCTTGATCTCCACAGCAGCTTGACGATCCTCGATAGTTACAGGAGAAGCCTGAAGAGTAGAATCAAATTACAACAATGCGAATGAGAAGATAAATCAATCCATCTTTTTAAAATCCAGTCAGTAGCATATTATCATCCTAATCTTTTCCAGCTTCAATGCTAAATAGGGATCTTCTGTGCATGGAACTGAAGTAAACTGGCCAAGTCATCAGCACCTCAACATGCTGTGGCCTTCATAAAATAAGCATACAGATGATTTTTCTTTTTTAAACTGATCTCACATATATTATGAACAAAATGTTAATGTTTTCATTTCTATACGGGATAAAACCCCGCTTCACTATATCAACTTATTAAATACTACACCACAGCAGTGCTTAGAAAGTTGGGTCACTCAAAACACGGAGAAACACTTCTAGTATAAAAATACTTCGGAAAAGAGCAACATCAAGGAAGCTCGGACGTTATGCAAGGGGCATGCACCAATCATGTAAATACCAGAAGCTTCTAGGTGCATTTAAGATCTAAGCAGTTTCTACTATCATGAATGTGGCGGAGGAATAAACAGGATGTGAACATTCGAAAATGTAATGAATATAGACTCCACTAATTGAAGCTAACTAGACGAGGGTCCATGCTGGAAAAGAAAGACATTATGGACAGAGGTATCATGGTTCAGAGAGATGAAGTGAAGAGAAAATGGTAATAGAGAAGATAGCATCCCAATTGCAGAACTGCTGTAGGCTGAATCCTCGAGACTACAAACTATGAAACTTGTATAATGGATCAGTAAATTAAAAATAACATAAAACAAAAAAGCAAGAGAGTTTCAACAGTATCTTCAAGTTTCTAAACCATGTATGGGGTTTTGGACAATTTAAGGCATATAGAATATTGCAGCAGGAATCAATAAGAAAAAGAGAAACTAAAATATCGAGGTTAACACTGGAAATAAATTTCACTGTAACCATATAAGGTTGTCTTGGGGCAAACTGAAATTGAACCCAAACATAAAATGCGTCCAAGTTCTGATTTCAATAACTCAATTATCCTTTAGACTATAGCTAAGACTGTAGAGAATGGAATGAAATTACAGAATAGCCAAGAACACGAGAAAAAAGCTCAATGACATGTCACAGGGAATTTCAGCATTCAAGAGACTGCCTCACTGTTCCTTTTAAGCAAGATTAGTGTGGTACTCAATGCATAATCTTGACTATAAAATCTGATGGCCAAATAAAAAAATAAAGAAGAAATACCTTAATTGCACTTTGCATTGAGCTAAATTCTTGAAATTCGACGAAGCCAAAACAAAATCCTTGTTGCTGGAAAGAAAGGAAATATGGTGTGAGAAACAACGCACTAATCAAATGGAGAAAAGAAAAAAACAAAATTCATCTTGAGGCCAACCTTGTTACTTCTAACTTGAACCCCATTTGGCTTAATAGCTCCAAATTTCTGAAATTCAGCTTCAAGCTGAGAAACTGTGACATTCAGAGGCAAATTGCGGATATATATGGAGTGGCCCTCAACTGTAAAAATGAAAAAAATGAAAAACAAATCAGAACTTTGGAAACAGAAAGAGCTCAAAAATGGATGAGATATGCATATATCCATAAACTCTCACCACATCTAGGCAAAGGCTTTCTTTGTCGTTGTATATAATCATATACATCAAGGTTAGCGGTGCTTATTAGATCACGAAATATAGAATATATCAGCGGAAACAAAGTACCTTCATCCTGAGTATCTTTACTTTCTGGTGCAGTATCTGGTACAACAGGGGCTAATGACTCGGAGCCTGGCGCCTCTGAAGCTAAGTTGAGTGGTTGTTTGTCAGGTTTTGCTGGAACTACTTTTGCGGAGTTGGCAGGAACATAGACTTTGATTGGACCCTTCTTAGTCTGAGAACTAACAATTGATGCATATGATTTCTTGGGTGCGTCCTCCTGGGATGAAGAAGAAACTGATTCTGCAACCACCGATACATGATTCTCATTCACATTAGGATCCGCTTCTACCAGGTTATTGGTATCGTTATTAGCTTGACCGTTATTAACTTGACCCTCATCAGTCACTTGGTCATCACTTCCCTCTTCAATAATCTCAACTTCCTCCACTGGGGAAGATTCGTGGTTTGCATTGGGAGGATCAACCACTTGAGCAGGCTCTGGAAACAATTTGCAGTTGATTAAAAGGCTAAAAGAAGTGAGCTAAAATTGTTACATAAACAAAAGGCGATGATAAAACCAACCTGCATTTTGCTCTACAGATCTAGTTGTCGTTGGTATCTCATAAGCTCCAATAACCAAAACCCCACTGGTGTCACGTTCAACCTCTTCCACATACCTAAAAACATCATTCAAAACATAGTACCCTTTGTCTTGAGGAGCAAGAAAAAAGGTCTGTGTAAATTTCTTTTTTCGGTTGTCCTTTCCAGTCAAGCAGCCAGTTACTAAAACAATTACTCCATCCTTGTAAGAATCCTGTGCATCAGCAGTCATAATCTCTGCTTTGTAGTTCTTGTAATCCAAGGAACATATTTTATCATTTATATTCTGGTAAAACATTAAAACAGAGGGAAACTTACATTACAATTTGCTGCATAAAAATCGGTAAAATATTAACTTCTGACCACATGTTATAAGGACTTCTATTAGTCCATATGGCCACTACTCCTACCTTTCCAGGTTTACTACAATTCTAACATCAGAATCAACTAAACACGGCAACAGTATATATATGTATACGTGCGCGCACACACACACGCACATACATACACACACATATATATATAGAGAGAGAACAAAGTGATATATAAAACTATATACACCCGTCTGACAACTTATCCAAACAAAAAAAGGTAAATGCACTTCCCATCAAAAGCTTCAAGTCAGTGTTAATCCTACTCTCAGGCAGAGAGAAAGAGAGAGAGAGAGAAGATAGAGAGAGAGAGAGGCCTATACAATTAAGATACTAAGATAGTCACGGTTATCATGTTTGTATACTAAATTTTGGGCTACAGGATGTTCTTCATATGCTTCAACAATCAAAGAATCCATTCTTTCTAAATTTTGATCTTGCATCTATTTGCCAAGCCCTACCTCAACATCACTCCATTATATTTTCACAAAAAGAAGCAAGCAAGGTATAAAAGAGAAATAAAGATACAGCTAGTAAAAGATGATATGTCATGCATGGGCAGGAATTCGTCCTACCACTGATACAAGTGCTACAATATGTGAAGCTCTACAAAGCCGGATGACCTCTTTAGAAAAATTGCACGAAATTTCGGTAAAACAGAACAGGAAAGATTAATATTCTTTTTCGGGGCTAGGGTTTGTGGGGATTCAAGATGAAAACAGCACATCCAGAGATAAAATCAACAATCTGTTGGTGATAGTAAAGTAACCTTCATAGTTGTCACAGTCGTCATAAGGCCATTATTATCTGGCCGACTCAAAAGACTTGTGTCCATGTAGAATCGATGAACCAATTCAGGAGAGTGATGGAGAATATGGTAATATTGCTCCACGAAAGCATTGCCAACCACTTGAGCACTAGGAGTCCGCGGAGGAGTTACAGGTCGTGCGGCCATTACACCTAGAAACTGATGAACTTAACATTAGAGTGGGATTCTTTTGGATTCATACAAAGTGGAAACGAGAATACCAGTCGTACAAAGGACACCCACAGAACTATATACAAAGGTAATTTGTGAGATGAAAAAGGTCATCAAATGTAAAGTTTCAAGCAAAAGACCCTGATACCCTCTCATACAAACACAAATCCAAATCTCAATGAGTATAGGTTATCATTTATTATTGACTATTACTGATAAACAATAGTAGCACCCAAAAAATAAAAATCCACAGAGGAGAAAGAAAATTTTAGATTTAAAAAAAAAAAAAAAGTTATCATTTATTATTGGCTATTACTGATAAACAATAGTAGCAACCACAAAAAAAAATCCAAGCAGAGGAGAAAGTGTTTTTTTTTTTTTTTTGAGAGAAAATTTTAGATAAAATAAAATAAAATAATCTTTAACTACAACCATAAAAAAGAATCAAAAATTTTACAATCCCTACTCACTTGATTTCTAGATCAGTCAATAAATCCAGACAACATTTCCTATGATGTATCTTTTATGCAAAAACATTCACATAAAACACCAAAACTGGCTAAAATGGACCAATTATGAGTTGTATATTGATTCCACCAGCAGATCTAACCATATAAGTATTCAAGAACCAAAAACAGAATCAAAAGGGAAGGTAAATAAGGAGATCAATCAACAAATCTCTCGATTCATATAAGCACACATTTCCAATTATTTAAAAGATGGCGAGAAAATAAATTCACACATATCACTCCATCATTAAAAGAAAAAAATATACAAAGCAAACAAAGAGTGGCGTCTTTGTCATCTGCTTAAGCAAATGAAATTACTACCTGATTAATGAAATTTCGTAGGGGGCGCAAAGGGGAGAGATTCACAGAGGGGCGGCGGAGAGAGGGAGTGAGAGAGAGAGAGAGAGAGAGAGTGAGAGTGACGAAAACTGAGCAAGCAGCTGATATATATATTTAGAGCGAGAGGGGAAGTGCCCAGCGTATTGTGCACGAGAATGAGAGTCGACGAATCTTCCGGTATAGCCTTGGACAGCTATGTGCTTACTCAATGCTTATCGGTGGAATTTAATTAGCATTAATACGGTTCTCCTTTTACAAATTAAAGGAAATCTATCAAAAAAATTACGTTGCCGTTTTCTTTACCAGTTTTTTAGATAATAGTCATGATATGTGAAATGAATGAAATGGCACTGGTAATCAATCACAATCTAATGTTTGTTTTTTATGTGCATGAGACCAAATATAGGGGTCGGCTAGGAAATTAACCACTTAAGAATGAAACTAAGCCTTAATTAATTTACATCACAAAAAGATCAGAGCGTATAAATACCACCTCAATTTTAAAATGAGATTTTAGCATACATGCCCTTTTTATGTAGAACAAGTTTATCAGACATCTAACACCCAGCAAGAGTATATTATACCTCTCTCTTACAGTCCTACTAAACTGTAATTTACTCTTTAGGTTAACATAAATTAAAATTCACCGACATGAATGACACTTTATCAATGTAGTAGACCATTGATTCTAGCATTGCCGAAGAATAAAGGAAGAAGTCCAAGGAAACTCATCATGAATTGAACCATGTCCTAAAAAGCTCAGTTCCTATGCTCAGGTACCTCATTAAGCTGCAAATTAGCAGGCAAAATGAGAATCTCAGTCTCTTAAGCAAACAGAAATTTCGAGCCTACGTTTTAAACCCTCCAATTGGATTGCAGAACCTTAGAAATTATACCGGTTTGTTCCACCTAATGTCTAAATTCTTTGAACCTTTTTCAGACTTGTTCTTCAAAAGGTACACTCCCTCCAAGCTTGAAATCATCGACAATGGTAATAAATTATGCTAGTCCTTCGAGCACTCAGACACAGAGGCTTGTGATGATGAAACCAAAAGATAATCAGAAACTAGACATTATTAAATAAAGTATCAGTGTAACCAGAGGCACTATGTGTAATTAAAGGTGAATGAAACAAAAGAAAAAACTCCAAAACGACCATAAACCCTAATCACCTCGAGTATCCAAAATCATTATACTGATGAGCAGCACAAACACTAGTTTCAACTAAAACTAAAATCATACTACAAAATAAAGTCATCTTCACCACATACAAACAAATTAAAGGATCAACAGTTTCCTACAAACCCTAACCTCTTTGATTTCGGCATCACTCCATAAACCCTGACAATGTCTCCCAAATTGCGAGTCTACAATGCAGTGACGTTTCCCTAATACTTAAGATATAACAACGAAAACTAACCACCATTATCAGTTTTTCACTAATTGCAGCAGCAGATCTGACAAAAACCCTGGAATCAAAAGACACAGTGGACGTAGAAATCATTCAGCAAATCACTCGATTCATAAGCACACATTTATCCATCACTTGAGGAAAATAACTTCACGCATAATATCGATCACGTTGTAACGGGAAATAAACAGAGGGGGGCCTCCACATGATCCAGTTAGTTAATTAAATGTAAATTAATACCTGATTAATGGAACTTAGTTCGGTTATGGAGAGAGAGAGAGAGTGAAACAGGAGAGAGAAATAATTTCCGCACGAGGAAAAAACTAGGGACTGATCGTGAGAGAGACAGAGAGAGCGAGCAAACGTAGCAGATGTTTCCTGTGTAGTGTTGTTATTTGTGTTCATCCAACACTAAACAAAGATCACAAAGGTGGAAAAAAAAAAAAGGTTTAATCGGTATGTAAGAACTAATTTCCAAAAAAAAAAAATGTATTTATTTGTAAAACAAAAGTGTCTTTTTTAGAGTTCAATTATGGGGGTAATAATAAGAAGAAGAATGAGGAATACTAGTTGAAAAAGAAAATAAGAGTGAGATTGATGGATAGTTAGTCACAATCTTATAGCTAGATCTATTTTTTAGAGTTGGCATTGATGTATATGGACTATCTAGATGTATTAGGAAACTACCTACTTGGGAACATAACTAGAGTGTGTTTGGCTGCACTTAGGATCATCTGTCCTAACTACGATGTTTTAATTGTGTCCTACACATAAAATACGTCTTATTGATTCAATTTTATAATCTTACTATTCTATATATTTCTTAAAATGACGTAGTTTTATGAATGATACACAGTTGAGACGCTGTAGTTGGGACAGAGGACCCGTATTTGGCTGGCTGAGATTATAAACTCTCTAAAAGATCTTATAAGATGTTTGAGAGTTTACAACTTCCTTTAGGTTGCATTTGGATGGAAGGATTTGAGGATGGATTTGAAATTTATATTCTCAAATCCATTGATGTTGTTTGGATAATCATGGATTTGAATTAAGCTATTTTTTGAAGAATTTGAGTGGATCTCAAATCTCCTCTATTTTGAGTGGATTTGAAATCCATTGATTCTAAATCCATGCGTTTCAAATCCTCCATCCAAACACAACCTTAAAGTTTTTGGTGGTTTATAAGCTGGTTTTAAAAAAAAATGATGATATAACTTAGTTCAGTAATAAGATATTACTAGTACCACGGATGATCAATCCTCTTTGCAATTAAAGTTAAAAAAAAATGAAGTATACAATAATGTAACATTTTCTATATAATCTCTATCTACTTACATTAAATTACTTTTTAATTCACAATTATTATCAAAGAGCAAATAACATATGCAATAAAATGATGATTCCTTCTATTACAAATTCGAAAATACTTCCTTGTACATAACATTTACAGTTTTATTGCAAAAATTTCCTTTATTGTCCATGCAAAGAATTTTCAATCATTTCATACTCTTCACCCTAGATATAGCTACGTAAAGCTGATCGTGACTGAATATTAGCTTGGAGGAGAAGTATTTGTGAGAGCACTATGTAATCTAGGAGCTAGTATAAATCTGATGCCTCTATTCATTTTTAATAAGTTAGAAATTGACACCATTCGGCTTACCACAATAGCACTCCGAATAGCTGATAGGTCTGTGAATATCCAAAAGCTATCGTTGAAGATGTATTGATCAAGGTCAACGAATTCATCATACTAGCTCACTTTGTTGTTCTAGATATGGAAAAAGATAGGGATGTCCCTTTGATTTTAGGGTTTAGGGTTGACGTTAGGGGCAACCTACTTCTTAACTAACTTTTTTTTACCTAATTGTAGTTACATTTTAACTAACTCTAATTAATACTCTAATACAAACTTATATAGATGGATAATAATAATAATATTTTACTCCCTGTCATTCCTTGAACATACCAATTATTGGAGTGATAATAACTATATCATTCATTTTCCATTTTCATTATATTACTAAATTGATTACATTCATTCGTACCAATTATACTGTTAGTGCTGGATGATTTCCAACGATAATTTTATTTTCCAAAAAAAATTAAATGATGAATGACATATTTGATTTTTATAATCTATTAACATTTGTCATTTGTTATAATTATAATAGGAAAAAAAAAGACTATATTGTTATAGAATACTCGTAATAGAACTGCAAGAAATAAAACACAAGTGAAAGTAGAGATTCTCAGAGGAAATCGTATATTTTTCATTCGATGAATGAGCCTATTTATAGAAAACTTTCTAAAGCATTATCGTGCTTCTGCATTGTTGTGCTTCCGCATTGTCGTGCTTCTTAAATTGTCGTGATTGCATTATCGTGCTTTTTGAATTGTCGTGCTTCCGCATTATCGTGCTTCTTGCACCGTCGTGCTTCCTGCATTGTCGTGTTTTTTGAATTGTCGTGCTTCCGCATTGTCGTGCTTCTTGTACTGCGTGCTTACATTGTCGTGCTTCCGCATGTCGTGCTTCTGCATGTCGTGCTTCTGCATTGTCGTGCTTCTGGCACTGTCGTGCTTCTGGCATTGTTGTACTTCGGCAATGTCGTGCTTCCGGCATTGTCACACTTCCGCATTGTTGTACTTCTGACAGCATTGTACTAATGTGTCACTTATAATATGAGTAATGATGTAAGGCGTCCACAAAATACACAAGCCACTCTTATATTTTATAACATTCCTCCTTGGACACATCATCATTTAACAAGTCTTTTTTTTTTATCTTCTAGATAATAATGCATTTTCAATATGCAAGATGGTACCATTTGGTAACACAATTATTCCATTACAAGAACCATCTAAAATTTCTGCCGAACCAGATATGGTTTTGACTTGTATTTTCCACATATCATACTTGAGAAATATTTACTATCAGATAATATTGTGTGCATCATTGCGCTATCAAGTAGACAATAGTCTTCATTTTCAATTTTTTTCCATTTGTGTTATTAACTCAAGCTCGAGAATGTATCATCCGAGTTAGCTATATATTTACATAACCTTAAGACAAAATAATCTCAACCTCGGGTAAACACATTGTCCGGGGGAGTTACAAAACATGATATCTACAACGGATATGTACATAACTTCTGGAATTATTTTGGTCATATCTACGAGGACCGCCACGCCTACCATTGCAGGTCCCGTAAATAGATTTATACTCGTGACCTCAAGATCGTTCCATAATTCTGCTAGAATTGACATGTGCTTCAGGAAAAACTATAGATTTTGTAGGACGTAAATCACGATTTTTTAAGAGAAACTCATTAGTTTTATCAGCTATAAACTTAACAGAAATCAACTCATGCTGTGTATTAAATTATCTTTGTCGGTACTGCCGCTGGAGTACCATATTCGAGACATACATAGTAGAGAAAATTTTCTCTAACTTATCATATTATAATAACTTTATCTTGAAAAGAGTAAGTCGAGAGTCAATATTGAACAACTTTGAGTTGTAATTACTAACAGAGACATAATCTTGTACCCTTAATTATTGTCGTTTATACTGGACTTGTGATAGTATCACACTTCTGGTGTGGTCGAATCTCTCTCTGAGTCTTCACATATTTTACACAGTCTTTCAGTGTGTACATACTCATATTCCATATCCTCTGAAAGGTGGTGGTAAATTAATATCAGCGCATTTGCCTTATCCCTTTTGTTTGTGTGTTCTATATCTTCGTCATTCAAACTTTCAACAAGTGATGTACCTCAAATGTGTTGTTTAACATCAACAGACCATGCCATATATTACTGCTGGTAATATCAAGGATTTGAAAGTTTTTTTTGTTTTCAATACCCGTTATTTCCTTCAAGGAAGCAGAGAAGTGGGAAAAAGAATATCGAATTCAGTTTCTCCTACCTTCTTGAGCAGAACTCGTGCTGATAACATATTATAGAATATTCGTAACAGAACTGCAAGAAATAGAACAGAAGTGAAAGTAGAGATTCTCAGAGGAAATCGTATATTTTTCATTCGACGAATTAGCCTATTTATAGAAAATTTTCTAAAGCATTGTCGTGCTTCTTGCATTGTCGTGCTTCTTGAATTACTGTGCTTCTTGCATTGTCGTGCTTCCACATTGTCGTACTTCTTGCACTGTCGTTCTTACATTATCGTGCTTCTGGCATTGTCATGCTTCTACATTGTCGTGTATCCGTATTGTCGTGCTTCAAGCAGCGTTGTACTAATGTGTCACTTACAAGATGAGTAATGATGTAAGGTGACCACAAAATACACAAGCCACTCTTATGTTTTATAACATATACTAGTATAGTACCCGTGAATAATATTCACGGGCCTGTTTAAATTTTATTTTCTTAATAGAAAATTATATAATTTATGAATATATTTTATTTTATTATTCCAAAAAATTTCATCAGGATACTACCATACAATTGAAATTTAATTTTTGAGATAACAATTAAAATTTAATTATGTTGGAAAATAACGTCAAAATTGCAATGGAAATTTAATTGTTTGAGATAACAATTGGAATTTTATTGTGTCGGAAAACAACGTTATAATCGCAACAAAATTTTAATTTTTGAAGAAATAACCACAAATTAATTAGTCAATCATTCAAAAAGTTATAACTAAAAATCGTATCAAATCTAAGGTAGATT
>JAUEKW010048602.1:0-13409 GCA_032274785.1 Ajuga reptans
TTGATCAAGGGTGTATCTCGACCGAGATCTTCTGGTGCATCTTAGTCGAGACGATCTGAGATCAGAATTTATTAATTGGATTGTCGCCTTTGGCGGCGGGTTCCAACACTACACACATTACACACACTTCACACACTACACACATTACATACACTTCACACACTACACACATTACACACACTTCACACATTTACATACACTACACACCCTAAATTCATTTTACACACTACACACACTACACACTACACACATTATATACATTACACACATTACACGCACTTCACACACTACACACATTTCACACATTTCACACATTGCACACATTACACACATTACAGATATTTCACACACTATACATATTTCACACACTACACACACTATGCACATTTCACACAGTACAAACATTTTATACATTACACACATTACACACACTACACACATTTCACACACTACACACATTACACACACTATATACACTACACATTGATAAAGTGAAAGGTGAGCACACATCAAATAATAAAGTAAATAATTTTATACTTTTCAAATAAGATATTTTCTCAAATATTATTACATTTTTTAAAACCAGATGTTGTTACATTTTTATTTTATATAAAATTAAATAATATTTTATACTTAAATCATTAACACATTAATTATTTATACAAAAAATGGATGTTAAACTAATGATCTTGAAAAAATGATTAACTTTGTATATATTATATAAAAAATGGATCGTGACAAAATGTAACACCCCACGCCCTTATAGCTTTTTATAAAGAAAATAAGAATTAATTTGACACAAAATAGCTTGTGGGCACGTGCGACTTTTAAAGTTTTCATAAAATAAATACAGACCCGACACATCAACTAATTTAACACTTCCAAACACAATACAACCCTCATGACATACTACACTGACTCAACATAGAGTACCTAGACTATGAGCCCATCAGGTCGTCATCCATGTACACAACTGCCAGAATCTGACGGAACTCCAACCTCCAATGTAGTACATCTTTGACAAGTTCACCTACAATGCAAGGACTACGTGAGCTAAAGCTCAATAAGCAGAAATCATGCATGTATAGTGCCCAAACACGACCGACTTGTGAAATGCAAAGTTTTGCATAAAATCGTTTCTTGAAACTCTTTTCTCAAAAGAAATTCTTTTGGTGGGAATTTGCTCCATTCACTAGCACAACCTTACCAAAATATCACTCATTGGTCATACTCGTGACTACCAAGGGCACCTCCTCCTCCCTTTTAGTCCACTCAAGAAAATAGATGGTTGGTACGACCGAGTGGTTGTCCTCCCGAGACCACCAAGGGTTTGCCTCCTGCCTGCCCCCGCAGTCCTCCGAAAAGTCTACCCGTTGCCATACCCATTATCATAAAGGTGTTCTCTAGGAATTATCTTCCATGTTACGCCTGTCACGGAAGCCTCCCTAGAGACACCGTATATACATAATATAGACTCTCGATGTACTAGCGGTGACCAATCCCAAAATATTTTCAACTTCCAAAATCCTGATACTTTGACTTCTTTCGTGTATTCATGAAAACCCTTACAGATGCTAATGCTAATGATTGATATGCTCATAAGTAGAAACACGTTCATTTATATTACTACTGGAACATAATGCTTTATATAAACCACATCAGTGTACATATAACAAAATTCAATAATCACAAATAATAAGCACAAATATGTTCAAGCATTGTAGTTGCAGATGGATTTCTACTTACCTCTTCTCCGATAGGAGTTATTGAAATTTATTATTTGAACACCATTGTAGTCGATTTAATATTCCAGAATTGATGATGTGCCGAAATTCTAAATCACCCCGACAACTTTGTCCTGTGAATCTATCCAAAGTAGTATCCGAATTATAATCCTAAATAATGACATAAAAGAGAGCATTGCGACATAGTCATTCTATTTCTTAAAATTATAGTTTACTAATTAATTAAAAACTAAATATCAATCTAATAAAATTATTCATCATATTAATGGTTCTAGGTTATAAATCATTGTTCCATGGACCTCACTATGCATTTACCTCTCCAATCATCTATTAGAGCTGAAAACTAACAATTTTTATGCCTTACAACAATTATGTCTTATAAAATTCACTAGAAATCATATACTCCCTAATAATCCCTCAAACTTTTAATCCTGGACTCCTAACTTTATACATTTTATCATAGTAAAATAGTTTCCCAAAGTTCAAAATCAATAAATTTGTATATAGAATCACCTAAAATCAGCTCGTTTCGTAAAATTCATTAAAAATCATAAACTCGATGAAACGTCCTCAAATTTTAACCATAGAATCCTAACATCATATAAAATAATATAGTATAACAGTCTTTATAAATTATAATTAAATAATTTTATATAATTTTAGAAAGCTACAAGAAAAACATGGATTCCAACGATCGGCGTAGACAATTTATACGTTACGACAATATAAGTTCCACTTATAAATTTATAATACGATACCATTTACTATCTAAAGCTCGTAACTAATCAATAATCTTATATATATATATATATATATATATATATATATTATAAAATGAGAATGCCACTCTCCTATGTCTACCAAGTGTCCAATTATGTGTCCCCCAAGGGTCTAATGACTCTTCTACTCTTCATATGACTCTTCGTTCTCCGCTTTTTCCAATAACTCTTCAGTGCCAGGTCAATCGGCTCCTCATTTGCTTTAAAATAAAATGGCTTTCATGTAAGAAAGAAATAGAGACGAAGGCATAAACTAATACTAAATTTGAAATGTAAAATTATTGTACTTTAAAATATATAAAGAAAAAAATTTATGTAATAAGTGAGACATGCTAGATAAGGAATTAACATTTTTGTAATTTATATTTGCACTTAAAGAAGGAGAAATAAAAGAATAAAAAAGCTCTGGAAAATGCCTCAACATATAACGATGCATTATGGTGTAGGTTACAGAATGTAACCTCTCCTATGAGTATGAGGTCAAGAAGTTATTAGAAGTAACCAAAACAGCAGTAAGTCAAATTAAACAAATTAAATTAAAGAATAAGTTTCAAAATGTTTTCACAACCCAAAAATAAAAAATAAAAAAATAGAAAAATTTAATAAAAGCCCGTGCATCGCACGGGACCTAATCTAGTTTAATTTAATAAACATAAATTTAATAGTAACAATCCTAGCCATGGATTTAAAAGTCTTACTGATTATGTCTAGTTAGCAAATGCCTATATTTGCATATACAAACATATACTGTTAGTAATACTTGGGGTCAATGGACCGGGTCAATGAGCACCCAAGTGGGATGACCCAATTGATATGGATAAGTAATTATGGAAGGTCTTATATTCCATAATTATCCATTAACTTCCCCTAATAGTCTACTTATATATGGTACTGAATTAATTATTGATAATTAATTAACATTACCATATAGAGAAAAGTTTGACTATCAGAATTCATACGTGAGAGTTCTGATAGAGAAGTGAGACAAGAGAACAGAACGTAAGTTTTCTCACAGAGAGAGAAAACTAGAGAGAACCTAGAACGTGATTTCTCCGACAACCAAGATGGCTCTTGGGTCGTGGTCAGTGGTGGATTTCCGTCTGTAATTTCCACCCAGACGAGGAGTACGGAACATCGAGCATCAAGCCGTGGTTCGACCCATATACGATCCGGGCCCCAATTCTGCTGCAACCAAATCGAGGTAACCCGGAGGCTAATCCCAATAGTGGTATCAGAGCCACAGAGGTTAGAATCCGTCTTTGATTATGTTTCGTTAAAATTGCATGATTTTATTATGTGAATTTCGTGCAGTGGCTGTCCAGCCCATGTTCGCCTGTTTATTTTTCTATTTTTGGCATGCTAATTATAGAATCAAATACTATGTGTTTTTATCTTCAATCTCCAACTTGAATCACTGAATTTCGTCAAGAAATGAATTTTCTATAATTTTTTTAAGTTGGGCATGTAAATCTGAAATCTGAAGCGAAAATTGATTTTTAAGTCTGTTTCGGGTTCGTTTTTCGTCCGTCTACTATTCTGAAAATTGCGTGAATTTAGTATGCATGAATTCCTTGTTGAAAGGGCATATTATGCATATTTTTTCGACTTGTATTGAGTGAGATATGTGCATTTAAAGTTTGGACGAAAATTTTAAATTTCTGAAAATTTTCCGGAAACTTGCATATGTGCATGATTTGATTGAACCCGTTTTTAAGCATGTCAGTGTCTGATTTGATAAATGTATTTGGTATGAATGTATAGCTCTTTGAATGTGCTTCATTTTGATACGTTATATGTGTAATTCGGACTTATATTGAGTGCAATAACATGTTCAAAAGATTGAAAATGGATCAAAAAGATTTCTGGACATGTTCTTGATGAAGAACAAGGTTCTTCACTCTCCAAATAAAATGTTTTGATTCAAACACATAGTTAGGAGTTTCAGATCGAAAAATTAATTGCACCATTGAACTCAGAATGGTAGAGAATTGGGGGGTAACCGGAGCGCCGCCGGTTCGAAATGCCGGCAAGGCGGCGTGTGCACGACACTCGCTAGAGGATGAGAGTGGGCTTCGTTTGGTCAAAGGGTGACGTAGATAGTGCCACGTCAGCACACATGGGCGAATGCAATCGCGCCACATGTGCCACTTCAGCGTACAGTCAACAGCCACATGGGCCGACATAGGGCACCATGTAAACAAGCATGTCCGAATGGGATGATGCCACGTGTTAGTGGTGACCAGCCGAGCAGACCGGGTCAGACCGGTTCAGAATTGGTCCGCCACTGGTTTGCTATTGGTCCGAGTCGGTTCAACATCAGTCATGAAGCAGACCAGGTCGTTCCAGAACCGGCCCGTCACCAGTTCACGGCGGACCGTCGTTGTTGGACCACCGTCGGTCAGTCGTCGGACCACCGCCGGTCAGCCGTCGGCCGATCACCAGACCTCCATTGGACTACCACCAGTCAGCCACCGGACCGCCGTCGGACAGCCACTGGATAGTTACCGGACCGCTGTCAGACCGTCGGACCACCGCCGGACACCGTCGGTCAACTGCCTGGCCGCCGTCGGACCAATGTCATCCCCCGCCAGCCGATCAGCAGACCATCGCCGGCACGTGGCGGCACGTGAGAGCGCGTAGTGGCACGTGGGTGACGCGTGTCGGTGCGTACCGACGCGTGGAAGCGTGTGGCTGGTCTTCCAGAGGTGCGTGAGGGCGCGTGGGACTTCATATTTCTACCCGAAAAATTTCTATGACATTGTTTGTACACATTCTATTTTTCTGTGATTTTTAATTATTTTTCTGATGGATTCTGAATTGTTTGAGAATTTAAATCCATTTAAGAATGTTAATTAAATCCTGAAAAATTTGTTTGGGATGTGAGAATAGTACATAATTTTTCTGGAGAAATCTATGAAGTGTCTGATTTACTTGAGCTTGTTAGAATATTCAAGAGGAACTGATGAGCAATGAATCACATAGGATTATTGGCCATGTTCCTCAGTGAATGTTCTGAATGAGTTTAAGTAGGCTAATGATTGGATATGTCTAATCTAACCTTCCATTCATAGATTTAGATATACCTTGTTACAGTGCTCAAATAAGTGACCTTAAAGTTGAAAGACACTCCAGGAGCATGTAATGGGAAGGTTGTTTGTCATAAATGGGTTTGAGTTAAAAACATTAATTTATTTTTGAAACTGCATTCCCAAGCATAAAAACTGGTGCATGCATTGAATCCTTGACATTTTACCGTGTGTTGAACTCCACATCATGTGTGATCAACTTGTTGTCGATACAACTTGAGTGTGATCAACTTGTTGTCGATACAACTTGAGTGTGATCAACATAGTTGAATCGTGTTGAGAACATGATTACTAACGAGAGCGGGGGTTATGAGTTGGAAGAATCTTTGCATTCTCATTCATAACGGTTAGAGATTTTGTAATTAAGGATTGAGTTGTGGTAGTGCGACGGTTGGATATGGGTGATGATTGGGCACATAGTGAACTTTCGAGTTCATACCTTCCGTCAATCTGTCATAATGTTAATTATGAAGAACAAAACCTTATGTTCATTTAGGAAGCACAAATGTGTGCATTCACCTCCTTTATACGTAGATCATGGCATAAAACACAGTAAGTTAGTTGCTCAGTAGTATCTTTAGTGATAAGTAGATGACGAACTTTTATGACTAGGGGGTCATAACAATTAGGACGTGTACTAGGAGGCTTAGAAATAGTCATGAATGGTATCAAACGAATCATGTGAACCCTAGGAGGGTGTCAGTGTTGCACTAGAGAAGGAACCATAAGTGGTTCTAGTAGTATATGGAATTAAAGACGATTCCTCTACCAACGAAATCTTGGATGTAAAATTGACTCGGGCTTGGTAATAACTCTAATTTAATGAGAAAAATGCTTTAACTCAAGATATCCGGGATATTAGAGTAAAAGTAAGATAAATTTACTATCACCAGCCAAAGGTTTAATCCAAGTATTCTCTGTGAACAATAATCATTGAAGTTAGAGTTTAGTATCTTCCGGTTAGGTGGGGGCATCCAAAGGTCGATCGTGCCCTTTGGGGTAGTTCGATTTTTTTTTGGATGCTTCTCATCATAGTGATTAGAAGTGGCTCGGAGCTGCTAAATCAATTTCATGTTCCTAGTTCAGAATTGGATGCTGGACATAAGAGGAACATTATACAGTGTAAAAGGGAAGACATTAACAACGGATTTTAGAATAACATCTCCCAATAAAGATAAATGGGTTATTTTGGGAAACCAAATAAATGAGCAAATACTATGAATTGCGTTTAGCTCAGTAATTGTACTGAAACTAATTGGAAAGCACATAATTATGCTATACCAAACTGTATTTGTAGTTCTCAAAACATCATACCAAGGGAGTGGACAATGAGTGTTGAGCATATTGCAGTATTCAGTAAGTGTGGCAGTATATACCTGGATATTTTTTTAGAACACTTAACAGTAAAAACTCATCTTGAATGACTGTAAATGCTAGACAGTGTCGATCTCGTTAGTTAATTCCATTACTTCGGATAAAATTTTTTAAGGCAACGGATGTGAGAACTGAAAATTTAGGGAGTATTTTTGTCTACTTTCATAGGATTGTGAGGATAAATACAGGAACTATGCCATAGTTGATACTTCTGGCATTTATCACTGCAAATTGAATTTGCAATATGCCGGAGTTATTGATTGGGCATAAGCACTTGCAATTCGGAATTGCATGATGCCCAAAAGTTTTCCTGTTTGTTTTCCTTAAACATCTTGAAAGTGGACAAATTTTTGTTTCTATAGTAGTTCTTCTAAGATCAAGACTTAACTTGAGACGATGAAGGTTAATTGGTTGATAAACATTGAGACAATGTTGTAGATGGACATGACTAGAATGTTTTGTGTTAGAAGAAAACAAGCAAATATGTATGCCTTTAAAAGTGAACTTATTAGTGCAAATGTGCACTAAACTAGTTTACATTAGGCATAACACGATGAACCAATAGAGGAGAAATACACTCGAGGAGTCATTTTTCCAGAATTGCTCATCCCAGTGGGGGCTTGGTTTTGCTTTGTCATCAACACCAGAACTGTTTCATAGATAATTAGGACAAACCTTTTGTTTGCTATTAATCCATTGTGGTGTTTTGTGATTAGACGACATAGTAATTAGTCATGGAGCCTAATTTTCGATACATATGAGGACTATTCACACGAATCAGTCGAACATTTTTGATCTCCTGAAAGTCTAAAAGACATCGGAGTGTTATGGACAACGTGCAAACGTTAGAAGGAATTAAATGAATAGGGCAATGAGTGCTCTTAGACTGATTAAAGGTGTGAAATTCTCATGATCATCTAAAGGGTCAATGTAACAGAATTGAACATTATCAAGCAACTATCCGTTCTTCACACACATTTTTTTGACAAAATTGTGTGGTGAAGAGGGGGGAAAAGGATGTTGCTAGATAAATATTTAGGTCCATGATGGTGCAAATCAATGTAACGCCCCGTACCTTATTTAGTCATTTGTCATATTTCATTATTTATTTTTATCTTATTAAAATTATATATTTTTATTGATAGTGTCAATTATTATTTCAATTTATGGCTGATAATATATTTTATGTCACTAGGCTTTAAAGAAAAAAATCTAATTTGAACATGAGCCCAATGCATTAGTCATATCAAGCCCATGAATTATAGTCCTAGTTTATATATTATTTTATACGTATTTGGTCATGTTGGAAAATGATATATAGAATCCTAGAAGAATATTGAGTCTTGGGGAACAAGCAAGTACATATCATATTAGATTTATGATATCTAGGATTGCTATCTATAAATACATGGGCTCATAATTGATTATTTACACATAAAACTCATAGTATACAATATTTTCACCATCTTCAACATCAAATTTCGTCCAACTACTCTAGGGTTCCTTCGGGGAGTCAAAATCATCATCTCAATCTCTTTTTCCTCTTCCACCCAATCTTAAGGTATTTTCTTTAAAAAAAATTAAAATCATATTTATACCTATTATATGAATTTTCTTTTACTGCTGATCCAGATCCAAAACATTATGTATTCTATTTTACAAAATTCGAAATATATAGTTATAAGTCTTCCAATATTGTGATTTTTTAATATGACGTTCCTCCATATATATTATATATCCTGAATAAATTTCAAAAGAATCCAACAAGTAGTGTTTGAGTTATACAGTTTTTCCCATGGTTGCACAAAATTTACCGCTGCAACTATTCCGTTTTTTAAAATTCAAAACCTATATTTTTACTTCTTATAAATTTTTTAAATTTAAATATGATATTTATGAATTATATTGAAAATTCAAGTATCTATATTGAAAATTTCAGATTTTTACTCTGTATGGATTATGAGATATTAAATATTTAGTCACCACTACGCATTATATTTTTAAGTATTGAACCTTCACCTTTTTCTAAAATAATTCCATATTTTTTTTTCAAAAATTATATTCCAAGCCCTAAGTTTCCTATTTATTCATTCCTAAGCCCAACCCAATCATGACATACCTTACTAATTTGGTGATGATGGATCAAGGCACGAAAGATTAGGAGCATACTTTGCATCAGCATTCACGCAAAATTCTTGAAGTACATTCATGCATCACTTTTCAGGTGGGGGTTCTTACTTGTCCTATTGATTATATATATTTGTTTCATTATGTGATATAACTGTTATCTTATGAAAATGCAAGATCTAAGTTGGATTATAAGTTTATGAAATGCAAGACCTAAGTTGCATTATAAGTTTGATTGATCAATCCCCTATAAGTTGGTCTAATCCGGGGCAACCTGTGCAGACGTATGTTATGATAAGTTGTAAGTTGACTGTTATTCATGTTATGTTTCATTCATGTATTTTTAATATGGACTTGTAAGAGGCTGGAGGTAGCTCACCCCCCACAATTAAACATTTTCAGGTTCTAGTTGAGGAGCTAGCGAGGAGGCGAGAGTGGTACGGTGAAAGTGTACGAATCATCATTATTAAAAGCATGTATAGGATTTAATTAAGTTAAATTAATTTCTGCTGCTATAGTTTAAAGTTTTGTTTCTGAATTCAAATTACATGATTTGTCTTGTGTATTAAAAATGTCGCTTATTTTTATATTTATTATGGAAATTATTTATGATCAAGGAGTTTTTAACGACCTGATTGGTTTAAGAATATGATTTTACTAAAATAAAATATTTTTACTGGTATGTTATTAAATTAAATTATTTTATAAAAATCAGGTTGTTACAGAAACTAATATCCAAACATATTTGCAGTTTGAGTAACACTTATGTGGCCCCAATGCATGGATCTTCTTATCTGCAATGGGTTGAGCCAAGCCCGATTTTTAAAAAGGTATTAGTTTTTCTCAAAAAAGTATTACTTTTTTTGCGAAAAAGTATCAATCGCTATAAAATTGATATACTTGAATGGACTTCAATTTTTTTTATATTTTTTGATTTAGCACCTTTTTTGAGGATCGCTCAATAAAGTGACGAAAAATTATCACTTAGTTGGCTAAAAGTATTACTGTTTTTAATAAAAGTATCAATCCAAAGTTATACTTTCATTCATAAATTTATTAAAACAAGTAATACTTTTTGCCAATTAAGTGATATTTTTTTGGCAAAAAAGTAATACTTTTTGGGCCGGGTAGAATTATCCTACCCGTAGTATATAAAAAGATCCATGCAAAGGGGGCATATAAGTTTTTGCCTTTCAGTTTTCACACAAAAATCAATACATATTCCAATTCTTATTTAAAAACGAAAATTTCTCAAAATTCCACAGAAAACATATCCGGACAAGCCCTTTATTTTCCTGATCTTCTAATATTTTCATATTGTAAATAAGTTCTGAAAATAAACAATAGTTTTAAAGAAAAAACTAATTTTTTTTATAAAGATAATAATATACTCCCTCCGTCCCATAAAAAATAGTCATATATCAAAATTATTTATTACCCCATAAAAGAGTCATGTTTGAAAAGTCAAAGTAAGTTAACTATAGAAGTTACTTTGATGCCCTTATAAAATCATGTTAATACTTTGATGCCAATAGAAAATTGATGAGTTTAACAAAATTTTAAGGGTAAGATTCCAATCACCCACTTGCAAAGGGTTGTACATTGACTAAGTTGACCAAAGATAAAACGTTGTACATCCATTAAATATGACTCTTTTTTTATGGGATGGAGGGAGCAATAAATAAGGTAAGGGTATATTAGGCATTTTATGAAGCTTTTTAGTATTTGTGAAATTTTCTAAAAGAATACTTATTTGGGATAGAGGCAATATAATTTGAGAAATCCCCATAATACAACAGAATTTCTGGAATAATTTTTAGGTGTAAAGAAACAAATTTGTAGCAGTAGAGTACACAATCAAAAATTTATGTAGCAATAGCGTAGTGTATCATAGTTTTCTAATTTTTTTTGTAGGAATTAAAGGAATACATCTTATTTTGCAGTGGAATTAATTACCAGATGGTTATATACTCAACTCTGTACATAAATTACGAACGGAAGTCCATCTCGTATTCACAATCCAAGTTTGGATTCTTGTGAATCAATGTCATAGTTTATTTAGTTAAAATAACAAATATTAATAAATCAAAAGATTAGGAACACAGAATTTACGTGGTTCACTAATAATGTATTAGCTACGTAACCTACGTCCAGAAGAGAGGATCCAAATTATTGTAGACCTCCGAGGAACCTGCCATAGGGTTGAAGGCATTCCTACAAAATCGAATTACAAAATCGAAACAAATAATTTAAGATAATAGATAGCTGTAAAATTAATTTTCCAGAGAGGAAGTGCAATAAAGGTGAATGAATCACATATATAAAGAAAGAAAGACAGTTAACGAGCATGGGAAGCACTAACTTTTTAATCAACAAATCCGATATTATTGCCTCTTTTATACTTTTTGCCTATAAATAACGAAAATGGTCTTATGGTAAAATCAGCTTTTGCCTACTGATAATATAGGCACACTTTTGTCGTCAGAATCACCCAATTTATTTTTAATATTTCATTTTATGCAATTTACACAAATGAAATGCTGTTATGCAACTTAATTTTGGATAATTGTTGAAGTATGGACCTCAAACTTTTATGTAATCTAACATTATTAGTTTGTTAAGTTAACAAGGGCTTTTTAGTCTTTTCAGTTTGTTAGTTAGATAGATAGTTAGTTAACTGATTTCTGTTACACAATCAGAAGTTAGTTTTCTTTGAGCTTCTTTGTATATATATAGGTCTCGTTCATCTTCTGTAAATTAACTTTTGATAATCAACTTTGATTGAATATACAACTTCTTCTTCTTGTTCATTCATGGCTTCTGTATAAGCCTTATTAGAAGTGGAATCTATACTTCTACATGGTATCAGTTACCAGACTTTGATTTCGATCCTATTTTTTTTATTATTATTCTTTTTTGTTTGCCCACCAAGTGTTTGTAATATTGTCTCCAAGACTTTCTCATGGCAAATGAAGCCAATCCTGCCATGCCTAATGCTGAGCTGCCTCCTGCACCCCAGCCGGTGCCTGTTGCACCCTAGCCGGTGCCTGTTGCGCCTCTTCCGGTGGATAACCCTCTGTTTCTGTCCCAGTCTGACCATCCAGGAATGGTACTGGTGTCGCATCCCTTAACTGGTGGGAATTATAGCTCCTAGAAGAAGTCCATGTTGTTGGCATTAGGCGCTAAATCCAAGAATGGATTCATTACTGGGAAAGTACCCCCACCCCCTGAAGATGATCCTACGTTTGAAGTATGGAAGAAGATTGATTGTATGCTCATTTCGTGGATCTTGAATAGCCTGTCCAAAGAAATAGTTGAGCCGTTCGTTTATGCGAATAGTGCATATGAGTTATGGGATGACATAGCTCAGTGGTTTGGGGAGAGCAATGGTCCCTTGATGTATCAGATTCAGAGGGAGATTACTAGTGTTTCCCAAGGTAATGAATCTGTTCAAACATATTTTACTAGACTTAAGAAGCTCTGGGACCAATTCTCTAGTCTTTCCCCGTTACCAATCTGTAATTGCCCTACTAGTAAAACCGTTGTTGAGTTAGACGTGCAAACGAAGTTGATTCAATTCTTAATGGGGTTAAATGATTCTCTGGATCATGTAAGGAACCAGATTTTGTTTATGGAACCCCTTCCCCATGTGAATAAGGCATATTCCATGGTTATGATGGTTGAGAAACAACGAACTGTTCAGGTTTCTTTTCCTGAGTCATAAGATCATGCTATGTTAGCTAAGGGTGCACATAACAGTGGTGCATTCAAGTTTCAGAATTATGGTAATAAGAATAGGCAGAATATCAGTAAAACCAAAGAAGAGAGGGCAAGATTAATCTGCTCTCATTGTGGAGGAAAAATGCATGATGTCTCAGAATATTTTCAGTTGGATGGAGTTCCAAAATGGTATAAGAAGCTTCAAGAACAGAAGGGATGCACTCAAGAAAATGTTGCTACTACTTCTCAAGAGCTCCAATCTGCATCAGACAATATGGCTGCTTCTGTGGATTTTTCTGTCATGTTCTAGCAGGAATTTACCAAGTACATGGCAAATAACAAAGCTCCTTCCTATGCCTCTTATCAATCAGTGGATTTTGCACATTCTGTGCATTTTGCAGGTACTATATTTCTTCCTCAAACTTTTAATTCTTCATTTACCATTTCTGATTCGTTTGGGAAAGGATCTTGGATCATAGATTCTGGTGCTAGCAAACATATTGTTGGAACACCTGTCGTCGCCGACGATCCAAGCAACAACACATGATCTAAATCATCTCGACTAAGATAAAGCGGAA
>JAUEKW010048823.1:0-13403 GCA_032274785.1 Ajuga reptans
ATGAAATCGCCCCACCTAGCAAGAAAAATAAGGAAAGAGGTTCTCCCTACACCTATAAATAGAGGCTCATTTCATTCATTCTTCACCCAGAGCTTCAAGAAGTTGGAGAGTGCTAAGAAATTTTATCTTCAGAAAACTCAAAGTGTTCCTAAGATTCAAAGACGTTCGAGAAGATTCGAAGATGTTCTTCATCAAAATCACCAAGCGACAGCGGTTGATCCTGAATCAAGCCTCCTGGCCTTCGGACAAACGTTATAAAAAAGAAACACAAGCGGTGGAGGAGATCAAGAATAAGTTTTCACTCCAAATTTTCAAATTCAACCAAGAAGAAGTTTTCACTCCAAATATTGCAAATAAGATCACCATTGCTTCCAATACCACCAAATACCACATTCAATTGAACACCACCCAATTGCCATTTAAAAATAATTAATGCAAATGATTAACTAATCCAACCGCAACTAAATGCATAATCCCAAAATTACAATTATTACGTATTATGTATACAAGGAAATTCATGGAATATTGGTGTTGATTCCACCGAAATTTCAGTCCCGAACCCAGTAGCCGAACCAGCTAATAAATTGGGGGTACAACTGTACCGTCAAAACCTGAGTCTAAGTAAAGTATAGTATGTATTCTATACATATTGAAGTCACTACACCATAATTGACCTATTGTAACACCTAAAAAATGTTACGTAAAGTTCAAAAAATGTTACAATAGACTTTATGTAACACTTTAAGGGTGTTACATCTGCTGGTGTTACCTAAAGTCTAAATGTTACAATAGACTTTATGTAACACTGTAAGGGTGTTACATCTGCTGGTATTACCTAAAGTCTACTTTAAGGGGTGTTACATCTGCTAGTGTTACCTAAAGTCTAAAGTGTAACACTTTGGTGATCTTTGGTTGCACTTTATATAAGTGTTACATTAAATTTTTAATCGTAACACTTTATGGTAACACAAAAAAAATGTTAGATCTATTTGTTAACAAAAATAATCGTATGATTGTTGTTGCTGGGATTTGAACTCAGGTTGACAGCATTGAGATCCATAACACCAAATACAAAACCACTAAGCTACAATAACAATTTATTTAATTTTGTAAAACAAATATAGATAAACACAAGTTTCTACTACTAACAATAATAATACACTTTCAAGACTACTTACCCATCAAAACTATATTTCAATTTGATTTTATTTAGTTTATTCTACAACCTAATTTAACATAAGTTTCCATTAAATAACTTTTTCTTTAAATATTCCTAACTTTAAAGTGAAAACTTTGCCAAATTTTACTACTCTCTCCATTCAGAAAAGAAAGTCATTTTACATTTTAAGATGAAAACAATAAGAAATTCGGATCGGTATATTGGTCTTCAGATTGACTGAGTATGTCGCTGGTGAAGCATAGAGAACTTTTAGGACCTGAAATTTAAGTCATTATGCAATAGGACAAAATGCAAATGAATACACATATATTATTATGCTTAACAAATGAAAAGGCTTCGTACCAAGTTGTTTGCAGGATTTATCGAGTGACCAATTTCCTTAAATAGCACTGGAGCATGTGGGGCAAATAAAAACAAAAAATAGAAATATAAAAGATATTACAACATCAACAAAAATCAACAAACCTTAATTTGTAGTAAACAGTATTACAGATATAAAAAAAAAATTAATTTGTCATGGCCAGAATCAACAAAATCTATTACTGATGAAGCATCAATTGACCGCCCCAAAGCCTAAATTTACACCAAACAATATAACACATATAAAAAATATCAATGCATAAAATCTAAATATCAGGTGTTTATCGCGTTTATCGCGTTCACTTACGATTGATTGTTGGGGCAAAGAAAATTACAATATCATATAAATATTGTTCATATCTCTTCAATGCGAGTTTGGGATCATCAGCGAGCTTAAAAAGATCAAATCGCAAAATCAATTTGTTCTACTGCCTAAGCCGCCATCACAAAATTATCAGTGCAACACCCTTATGTACATTAAATATGCGACTCAACTCGGTGATTTTACAGGTAACTCCTTGACAATTCGGTGTTGTTGTCCATAAGTCGGACAATCATACGAACGAACCAAGCTTCATAGCCCACAAAGTTTTGGAAGAATTGATAATTTTAGCCAATGTATACATAGCAATTAACCATGTAGCTTGAGAGTAGTAATCTTATATGCAATATGATATTTTGAGTTGTCGTAATGTGAACATTTGAGGTGTCAACATAACGAATTTATAGATAGTGTTGCAATGCAATTCCATATGTTGTTTTGATTTATTTTAGGAATAGATTGATATACAGATATTGCAACCATGAAAAATCAATTTGATATGGTGTAAATAACATATATATTAAGGAAGGTTAGCAAAATCAGTAATGTTGACCTGTCATTGCTGAACAAAATTGATGCTAATTGATGCGATAATTTGTTTATTTTCCTTATATATATGCGGTGTTCTAATTTAATGTAATTATCAAGTAAATTACGGCGCTGACATGTGCTAATTTGTATTGATGGCACTGATTTACTTATATTGGGCAAGTTTTGTGCTGATTTGTGAAACAATACCATATTTTGCGAAGGTATTCTTATATTAAGTATGTGTTGACCTACACCGATTTATAATGAAGCGTTTAATTGTGAATATTCCTTATACATGTACTGTTTGAATTTAATGTGATTAGCAACTAATTGCCCTAATCTTTTATCCTAAATCAAGTGATATGGAAAACTTAATCATTACTGAAATTAGTAAGATGTTTTGGGCAAACAAATGTCCAACTTTCTTTATATTAAGTAAAATTAAGTAAGATAACCTATTTTTTATTTTGATGTAGTTGATTGCTTCTTGAATCCCGAAGAACGTGATCATGTGAAACATTTTAGTTGTTTCCATATTTATAATATGATTTTTGTGAAGATTATATTAAATCTAAAGGACGTGAATCAAGGAAATTAATGAAATCTGAATGAACCCAATGTACTTAAAAAAAGAAAAAAAAGAAAGAAAAGAAATTTGAATGTAGTCAGCCAAATAGACAAAAACTTACGGAGGATGATTAGTATTAGACAAAAACTTATAGACAAAAACTTACGTGAGATCGTCACATCGTCACAAAAAGTATCATCTTTTTGTAGTAAAAGTATCACTATTATTAAATAAAAGTATCACCTTTTTTGGACTATAAAAGTATCACCTTTTTTGGACTAAAAAAGTATCACCTTTTGTACCGAAAGTATCACCTATATGATGGGAAAAAGTATCACATTTTTGTAGTAAAAATATCACTGTTATTAAATAAAGGGGAAATTACTAATTCGCCGCCGAACTATTAGCACTTTTACACGTCGGTAAATAAACTATTAAACTTAACTAAACCGCCACCAACCTATTTAAACTTTATAACTCGACAGCTTCCGCCCAGAATCCGGTTGCACGTGATTTGCACACCCGATTTTGGGAATAATTTCAAATTTTAAGTTAAATAAAAACTGAACTATAAAAACCTAAAAATTAAAATTACCAAATATCAAATAAACTAAAGATTATTCTCAGAATTAAACACCACCTATAATATAACAAAACAACAAGAAAAATTATCTCATTTCCCACGGACAACCCAACCCATTTCTTCAAACATACCATAATTCGGACACAAGCTTCCTTTTGGTAAGCTGGTATCTCCTTTCCCACGGACAACCCAACCCATTTCTTCAAATATTCCTTAAACCCTAGTTTCACTCAAAAATTATCTTTTTCTGGACCTAATCGAAGAACGAAAGAGACGAGATCGTTGTGATGGAAAGAGATGAAAATGCAGGACCTCGAAACCCTTTGGAATAGAATCTGTATCGCGTCTCTTCCTCTTCTTTTCTCCACCTCCTTTTCCCTTTTCTTCCTCTCCCTTTCTCCCTCTGGTTTGTGGAGTTGTTAGTTAATTTAAGTTTTTTTTTCTTTCTCTTATTTGTTAATTCAAGTTTCTGCCTTTCCCTTTCTTTAGTTTATTAGGAAAAAAAAACTGAGAATAATCTTTAGTTTATTTGTTATTTGGTCCTTTTAATTTTTAGGTTTTTATAATTCAGTTTTTATTTAACCTAAAATTTGAAATTATTCCCAAAACCGGGTGTGCAAATCACGTGCAACCGGATTCTGGGCGGTAGCTTTTGAGTTGTAAAGTTTAAATAGGTTGGCGGCGGTTTAGTTAAGTTTAATAGTTTATATACCGATGTGTAAAAGTGCTAATAGTTCGGCGGTGAATTAGTAATTTCCCCTTAAATAAAAGTATCACTTTTTGTGGACAAAAAAAGTATCATTTTTTGTATCGAAAGTATCACCTTTATTTACAAAAGTATTAGTATTTTTAAAGTATCACTGTTTTGGGCAAAAGTATCATTTTTTCCTGTAAAAGTGTATTCCGTCACACGCTGTCACACCGTGTGACCGCCACACGCAAGACTCACTCAAACTTATATGACCCGTTGCATGGATCTTTTTATATACAACGGGTAGGATAATTCTACCCGGTCCCAAAGGTATTATTTTTCTGCAAAAAAATATCACTTAATTGGCAAAAAGTATTAGTTGTTTTAATAAATTTATGGATGAAAATATAACTTTGGATTGATACTTTTATTAAAAATAGTAATACTTTTTGCCAATTAAGTGATATTTTTTAGTCATTTTATTGAGTGGACCTGAAAAAATGTGCTAAATAAAAAAATATAAAAAAATTGAAGTCCATTCAAGTATATATCAATTTTATAGCTATTGATACATTTTCACAAAAAAATAATATTTTTTTAGAAAACTAATATCTTTATGAAAATCGGGTTTGGGTCACCCGTTGCACATAAGAAGATCCATGCATCGGGGGCACATAAGTGTTACTCTTAGTATTATTTTTTTGGTATTCTCATATTATCTCTCTTTAGTAATTGATTGCGAAATTTATTTTGACTTTATTTTTTTGGTATTCTCATATTTCTTTTGGTAACTAATTGCATGAAATCAGGAAAAATTATTTTGACTAAATGCACATAAGTAATATGTAGTATATATATGATTGGAGATTTTTCCTTCAATATGGATGGGAAATTTTGGCAGATTATATTTATGGCCGAGTCAATTTTGTAAAAATATCATTATAAATGCAGCTAATATATGATTGGAGTTTTTCCTTCAATATGGCAGAGTAATTAAAAGATCTTACCATAAAATTGTTATTTCTAGATTAAGTAACAAAGTTTGGGCGGAAAAATATAAAAGTTGCTATTTATAGACGGTTTCATTATATTATTAAGTAAGATTATAATTTTGAAAGTGTTACAAGCAAGTGTTAAATAAAGTCATTTATGTTGTAGTGAGTGTTGGTCTAGTGGTTAAATAAAGTACCTTGGTTTTGGTGGAGATGCGAAGGTCCGAACCCCTGGGACGAGTGCACTGGTTTAAGATTTATTTTTGTGAATGTTTCGGTTTGGTAATATATCTAAAGGATAATTGGTTATCTAATTGTTTCGAACCATGACTTTTTAGGAACTTAATTAATACTTATAAAGGAACTTAATTAATCTATATATATATATATATATATATATATATATAATAATAACAACAAGACACTATTACCTCTTCTGAAAAATACATTTTTCCGCCCATTTGTCCTACTTTTGGAAATGAGAATTATATTTCTTTTCTTTTTTCCTGATTGCGAAATCAAATTAGGTGGGGTCCACAAGGCACCATTATTTTAGGAATAAATTGTTTGACTGATTCCACAATCTCAATTTCAAAAATTAGTTTTTCACAGTTTTGGTATGACTTTGAAATACAGATGGAATAACCATATATTTAAGATTTTAGGCTGAAATATCGGCCAATCTGTTGCAATCGTGCCCATCCACAGAATAGCTAACTTATATAGATAGAGAATTGAATAACGTATAAAATATAAGACTACATCTAGATACATCAAAAATTAAAATTTAGTAAAGATATGAGAATTGAAAAATATTCAATCTAAGATATTGTTGTAACTTACTACCGTAAAAAAACCCTAGATTATTCACTATAAATACACATTTGATGAAGAACCTTGAACACATTGCAATACAATCTCAGTGGTTTAGGCTAGTACAAAAATAACTTCACAATTTTCAATATTTTTTCGATCTATTGTTACACATTACAACGGCCAAGATAATTCATCTATCTTTGGCACGGATGACATAGCAATGGATCGACATCATTTTTTGTTTTTTTGGCTTCTCTGAACGGATCCTAATTGCTAAATTTTGTATTATCTGATCCGTTCTTTTCTATTTTTTTAAATGTAATGAATGTGTTCGCCTTTTAATTTGTCCATCCATTTTTCAACAAGCATTTATGACGTGCATCAATCTGCTGAATTTCATCCTTCGTGACCCAGAAAATAGATGGACGTTGTTTAGCTTATTTGATAACTAATTAAAGTGACTGTCCTGAATAAGCGGATGCAGTCTGAATCATAACTATCTATTTTCTGATATTCATTGAATAAATAGATATAAATGAACTCAGATGCATGTTTGGCAAACACCACCTCGGTCCATTTTTCCCATCGGATTGGATCAGAAAATATATATTCTGATCCTAAATGGAAAAAAATAGTTCCGAGGGTTTTTAAATGTTCGTTCCTTTCATTAAGCGACAGTGATCACTATTGATTGCGTACATGCTGACTCCTAGCAGGTAGAACAAATCAAAAGACGATATACATAATGGCACCCGTTTTTGCCCTTGTGAAAGATGTTAATGCTGCGCATTGATTGGGCCCTTAAGCTTCATCTGGTTCGGGCATATGATATTCCTGTATACAATAGAAGAGATCAAATACAAAGTTTCGAATGTGTGTTTCGGGATGTTGAGGTAAATTTAGCAATTATTATTTGTAAATTATACCATGCTTGCAATGATTGTAAATAACTCATCTGATAACTAATATGTATTGCAGTGTGAAATTTTTTTTAAATAGCAATCATTATTTGTAAATTATACCATGCTTGCAATGATTGTAAATAACTCATCTGGTAACTAATATGTATTGCAGTGTGATTTTTTTTTTTTTTTAAATCTATATCATCATTCCAATTTTATTGAAAAAACAAATTGTTATATGTATCTAACAACCAATATTCAATTATTCAAAACATAATAAAAATTGGAACATGGTTGTGACTACAGGGATCAACCATTCGTGGTTCTGCAAGGCCTCCGCATATGGAGGCCACGAGGTTCAAGCTTGTAGAGGGTAATCTTTATATAGTTGCCAACTTTATGGTGTCGAAGGATGAACTCAAGTATAAGACTGCTACCCACACCCATAAGTTTTTCGTTCTATGCAAAAACAAAGATCAAGAAAATTGAAGATGCCTCATTTCCTAACAATCGTTTCATTTTCAAAAGCTTTGATTGGGTTTCTAAATTGAATGAGGAGGATGAATCTATCCTTTTTGGTAAAATTCTACTGGAAGTTTCATTTTAAAGTTTTCTAATCGATGTACTTCTTATAAACACATTTTATTTCATTTGTAGATGTGATTGGTCGATTGTGGTCTATGCAAGAACCTAAGACTCTGAGTACTAAAGAAGGGGAGAAGAGACTAATGTAGATTGAAATTAAGGACATGAGGTGAGACAAAACACCTTAATGCATTAATAACCTATTCTATGAAAAAATCTCTTAATAATTTCGACTTTTTGATGCTAATCAATTATGATGTGCCTATTGTTTAAACAGTGGTAGGAAGCTGACGGTTACCCTTTGGGAGGAATATGTTGACAATGTTATGCCTTTCTATAATTCTGGAACAACTGCACCGGTGATCATTGTGATGCAATTCTGCCGTCCTAAATTGTGCAATGGTATCTCTCACGTGATTTTGAAGTTAATATTATTCTAGTTAGTCGATATCCTAATTTTTTATGTTTTATATTTCCAGGGACTGCAAAAGTTTCTAATACCTGTAACTGCACTCAGATGTTCGTCAATGACGATATCTGGGAACTCAATGAATTCAGACAAAGGTAAGACATATAAATTTCTTGCAAATTTTAATTTTTAAAACACATAACAATTGGATATTGAGATGTAAACTTACTTTGAATAGGATTGCCAATTCGGAAAATGTGGAGAGGGCAATTTCTACTATCTTGGGCCCCTCAGATTCCGCAGGTAGTCCCAGTTATGAATTTGTAACTGGTCGTGCTGTTGTCAAGAATTTGCAAGAATTGTGAGAGGGGGAGGTTAATTCTTTAACATTACTATTGATTTTTCAAATAATGAAAATATATTTATTCTTAGAAGTTTTTGAATGAGGTTGTGTTTTGTGATTAGGATGGGTTTTTTCTGAATTTACTGTACTATCGCTGACATAGAAAATCCCAAAGAGATTTGGTATATGGCGTGTGTAACATGCCTCCGTAAGTTGGCAAGGAACAGTGAGAAATATCAGTGCAGGCAATGTGGAGAAGTCGAAGAGAATGAAAACTACATGTTTGTTTTGATTAACAAATCTAAATGTTAACCTGGTCGTGAAATCACATAAATCTTATAGAAAATTAATGTGTCAATGCATTTTATTTGTTAAGGTACAAAATTGAAATGTGTGTAACTGATGAGACCTATAATGCTCTGTTCTTGGTATGGGATACCGAAGGTGCAATAATTTTTGGTAAGAGTGCTTTAAAGTTAAAAAAAGAAGATGTAAGTTACTGTATAAAAATATGTTTCTTTAACTTCCTACGTATTTAGCTTTGTCTATTTTTTAGAAAAATCATACATGAAACAGAAGCTGGGATGTTGGAGTACTTACTTGCAAAGATTGTGGACCGGATAGTGTTGTTCAAGGTTTCTAAGAAGACAGACCCGAGCCGCAGGGACAGATCATCTTATTCTGTGACAAGGATATGTGATGATGCTGAAGTTTTGGCCTGTTTCCGCACATCATACGTTCAGAGGGAGGTTAGTTAATTAGTAAATAATTCATAATATGCAAAGTTTTTACATGCTAATACTTACCAAAAAAAATATTGAAACTGCAAATTTATGTAGGAGTCTGATCTGATCTCCAAGCTTTGTCGAAAGACGAAAAGTGAGGATGCAGATTCTTCGGAGGATGAAGTATCCACTCCTGAAAAGCTTAAAGTAAGTTCTTTACAAGAGTTTAGACATGATGATGTTGCCAACCTGGACTCTAGGTCCAGCGGGAAAGACAATAGATTGATGGATGTTGTTGCTGCCGATGAAGCAAAAATAAAACGCAGACCTGAAGATAAGTTTTCCACGACAACAAAACTTGGCAAACAGAAGAGCATTGTCATTAAGAAGGAGAAGTCCTAATCAATGGGGATACTAATAAGAATTTGAGTTGTTTTATTTCAGTTTTTTTGGTTGAACTCTTTTTATTTCAATTTTTTTTAGTTTTGAAAATATTCTCATTTGTGGGGTCTCGATATTTTGTTGGACATGATCTGTTTCTAAACATTACTTTCAGATTGGATTTGAATGGTTTATTTATTAGGTTTTTTTTATTAAAACTAGTATGTATCTTTTGAAATAGATGTTTTTTTTGCTATATGTTTTGAAATGAGTTTTTCAGGAAAGTATAAGAACAACAGATGAAGGAAGATACAAAGTCAAAACAAGCCAAGTATATTGTGCGAAAATCGAGCAGTCTTTTCAAGCATATGAAGTAACCCCCTAAGGCAGCTTGATGCCGTAAAGAATGCTGCTACAAGGTGATTTTACAAACAATATGCATGATCAGCCGGAATGAAGACTGTTGGAGGTCATGTTTCTAAACAAAAGACCACAATCCCTACAAGTTTATGCAAGAAACTGATGCACACATTATTTTGATTTTTTGTAGCATCCAACTATAGGAATAGCCACATATGTTGTACCAAATGAAGTTGTACTATTTTGATTGCTTATTGACTTTCGGATACATCTAAACTTTGACTTCATTGTGTGTTTATTTAAGTTAATACATAAAATGTGTGTGACAGAATACAAATTTCTAATATAACTAAAAAATATGAGAATAATAAAATAAAAGATGGAAAATATAGTCGTCTTTTAGTCTGTAGTAGTTCTAAACTCTCTATTATGTGTTTTTTAAAATAGTACACAAACATTTTTCACAAAACTTTGCAACAAACATATACCTGACAACTACTAAATGAGATGATAATATGAAAGTACTTCTGGAATACTTTAAATAATAAGGTATTTTCCATTTAATAAATCATATTATACTATATAATTGCTCATTTAAAAAGAACACATCAAGTAAGAGACAATGTGGAATGAAGACAAGCAGTGTGTTTGGAATATCATTACGTTTTTCAAGATATATGAACATAAGTTATGATCACAAGGCAAATGCACACACAAAGGACTATTGCAGCAATAATAAATAATGCTACATGTTAATGTGATTGAAGACAAACATTGTCCAACCATGTCAGATTTACAGAAAATCACAGAAAATCATTTGAGTGACATGTATGCTCTTAAATATAATTTTCTTTATAAATGAACTATGTGCATTCTATGTGAATTTTGTTTCATGTATGATTCTTTGGACTGGAATTATCCTAATTTACTGTAACATTCTTTCATATTTGAGTTGCTATCCCTACATATTCTTTTGTAAATAACTATTTGTAATAAATCATATAAAAATCTCAGCATATTTGTTGAAAAACACAAGAAACAATTGGCATCAGATCCATAAGTAATGTTGAGATGTAATGCTTAAAGTTATATTTTATCTCTTATAACAAATATGATAATATATAAGTTATATAGAACATTAGAATATCTAAGGTTTCATGAAATGGTTTCCCATATAGTTTATATATGAAGTACATAAATGTAGAACAAAATGAAATAGCGGAAACTATGTATTAGCAAATACTTCTCTACAATTTTAAAAATGTGGAATGTACAGAGTAAGAAAACATTAGTTTTTGGATAGATACTCATTAATTTCATATTGGAATAAACAGTTATTTTTCTATTTGTGTATTTTAAAAAAAATAAGATGTAATCATCAAAGATTTGTGTTGAGTTGTCGAAAGATATGTATATAGATAATAAATATTGCGAAATCAAATCTTTAGTCAGAGATATTGTTACCCTTAAATAATAACAACTAGATATATAAACAAATCTTTCAAGCAAAGTAAGAGTATTAGTCCACACATTAAAATCCAAAATAAAAATATACCCTTGAATAAAATACAAGGAAAAGCCATCCCTGCTTCAAAATACACTAAATATTCCTCCAGTCACATGTTTCTAAAACTCACCCATGAAAACAAAACGCATCTTAGACATAAATCCATAACAGATGCAAGAATGGTGCTAAGTCATTCAATGAATATATCACATATCTAGCATACAAACGCACATCAGACAACATATTTCTCATTAAAACCATAATGGAGTATCTGATCTGGAAGAAAATTGCTTAGATCAAGATCAAACGGGAGGGAGATATTTATAAGGTGAAGGCCACATGAGGAAATTAAACGTGTCAGCAAAGTAAATCAACAAGCAAACAAGACATGGTATGAACATTCTATTGCATTTTATTGTTGTGATCTTTGCTATCCATATCCACTGGTCACTGCGTGTATGTTAAAAACAAATCTGAAGAATTTGGGGCATGTTCACTTATCTGATTTTTTTATGCACTTGAGACAACATTTTGTTTCCCAAAATGTCAATTAACGTAATCTGCAAAGTACATTCCTGCAAGATGGTAATGCAATAAAGTGAATAAAAAATGTGTATGGTAGAAGTAAATCTGAAACTTTGAAGGCATGTTCACTTATCTATTTTTCTGCACTTTACAAGTGTTTTGTTTCCCAAAATGTCAATCAAGTAATCTGCACAGTAAATTATTGCAAGTTATTGATTTAGTACAGTCAAATCTGGAATATTAGGTTAATTATATGACAAATCTAATTTGCACACTAAACTTTCAATCACATTATATGATTTTATCACTTAATTTCAAAACATGTTGCAAAAAATATATAATTCAAAAGATAGATACCAGTTCTACTCCAAAAACCTAATAAATTAAACCACTCAAATCCAATATTAAAGCAATGTTTTAGAAACACCACATGGTCAGGAAAACATAGAAACCCCTAGGATGAAAATTTGCAAACATGCTTTCCATCATTTTTTGTCAAAGTCTTATGCACATAATCTATTAACAGATTGAATTATGGACTTTCCTATACATATATCAACTGAGACTGTCTAGAATTTCTCATAAATTGAAATAATTTACATAAATTGAAATAAGTTACTACTAACTCAGATTGCATGAACATTAACCTCACTATACTAATTCTGGACAATTTTATTTCAATGAACTAAACCTAACAGATGTACTATGTGAAATTGAACAACGATGGGGAAACTTAACAAATGTTGATGTCAGTTACAAATTCAAACCAAAGGGTTTCAATTTCATAGAAATTTATAAAATTAAAAAATTATTAACATAAAGATAAAATAATAGATACTTACCCCCAATTGGTTTAGTCCGATGAAGATGGCAGCTAATCCTCATGGATGACCATCGATCGAGAAGGTGGACATAAACCCTAGAACTGGTCAATGATGAGACATAGAACTCAGATTAGCCTAAAGTTTCATCATCATTCCATGTTGATCTCGATTTTATTCCAGATCATAACAAAATAATAGTAGAGGGAAAATTACTGGGCACAAAATTGAATTTAAAAAAAAATTAGGGGTTTTTCTCCAGAATAACTTAGTAAATCCACTCCGATCTTGTAAAATCCCCTCCGATCTTGCAAAATACTGTCAGATCCGAGGATTATTGGAGCCAGACCTCAGAAAAAATATCATCATCGATATGGGTTTAGAGGATCCACCCACCATTTCTCTCTCTATGTTTCTAACTCTTCTCATTCCAAGAACAAATGTGAAGGGAAAGCAACAGTAGTCAGAGGAAAATGCGAAGAAAATGGTGAATCGTGATAAGAATCTGACCAGATTGGTCGGCGAAATGGTGGGTGGGGTGAGACAAAAGGGTGAAAGGGTGAGTAGAGATAGGGTGAAGAGAGAGAACAGACGCTTCTCGAATGGTGTAGAATACAGACGAATCGGTGAGCGTGTGAGGAGAGGATGACAGGTGTAGCAAAAAAAAATAAAGGAAATGTGTTTGAAAATATAATTTAGGAAAGTGGTAATATGTATTATATTTTTTAATGTTTTGTTTTCCATATAATGTCTTATGTTTTGTGTAATTGTTTAATCCAGAAATTAGATATTAGTTTAAGTT
>JAUEKW010049154.1:0-13396 GCA_032274785.1 Ajuga reptans
TATTTTTAATAAAAGTATCAATCCAAAGTTATAATTTCATTCATAAATTTATTAAAACAAGTAATACTTTTTGTCAAATAAGTAATACTTTTTGGCATAAAAGTAATACTTTTTTGACCGAGTAGAATTATCCTACCCGTTGCATATAAAAAGATCCATGAAACGGGGCATATAATTTTTTGCCTCCTTTAAATACTTGGGTGTTAGCATAAAGTTTTGTAGTTTTAACTTCAAAAATGGCGGTTTGTTAGCCTCCGTAAGCAAGTGTTCCAGACCTTTTCAAGATCTTTTTCTAACCAACTTTCACACACACACACACACACGCACGTAATCACGAGGCTGCAGATACCAGACGTTCTATATATATACGATTGCCAAATCTCTTTTCGCAATCTATACATACACGGCACTACAGAGAACAGCAATCGGAAAATGGCCGCCTCCAATGGCAGCGAGTATTTCGAGCTCGACATCGAGTTTGAGCCGGATAACAGTTTTGCTCGGCCTTCCAACGCTGAGTCCCTAGCGCGGGACGAGGAGGAGCTCCGGTGGGCGGCGATCGAGCGGCTTCCGTCGCAGCACCGTTCCGAAAGCGGCTTCGTGCGCCGATCCGACAGCACGGACGCCATTGACGTTCGGAAGCTCGATCGGTTCAATCGCGAGCTTGTTGTTCGGAGAGCACTCGATACCACCGAACAGGATAATTTCAAACTCCTTTCTGGAATCAATGAGCGTCTCAATAGGTAATTCATCGTCTTCAACATCCACATGCATAAACCTGGCAATGGACGAAAATCACGAAACTGGCCATGAATCACTTTAATTTGTTTTTTTTTTTTTTTTTTTTCTAATTATTGTCACAAACCTGACCATGAATCACTGTAATTTTGTTTCTAATTGTTGTAATTGTAGAGTTGGCTTGGAGATTCCGAAAGTTGAAGTTCGATTTGAGAACCTACAAATCAATGTCGACGTAAAAATGGGTTCTAGAGCCCTGCCTACTTTGGTGAATTATTCTCGTGATATGGTTGAGGTAAAAGCAGTTTAAACCACTTATTTTTTCCATTTTCTTTCTATTTTCTGAATATTTGTAAATTGTAATGCTGAATTTTTGTTTGTGCAGCATGTATTAACTAAATTGGGAATATTTCACCCAAAGAGACATGCATTAACCATCCTCAACAACATCAGCGGTGTGGTAAAACCAGGAAGGTAAGCATTACTATCTCTAATAAACTTTGGTCTGGCTTTAGACTTTTAATCAGTAAAAGAGCATATTTACGTCCAGGGACGGAACCAGGAATTCTAGTTTGGGGGGCGGGATTACAAGTTGGAGGAGGGGGCGGGATTTTAAATTTTCTGGGGGGCAAAATTCAATTTAAAAGAGCATATTTACGTCATATATCTCTGTGTCTATTCCATAACTGTGTAGTTAAAAATGAGATATGTGATTAATATAAGTATATAATCAAATCATATGAAGATCAAATAAAATTTCTTTGTATTTTTTTCTGTTTTCTATAAAAAAAAGTACTAGTAGAACGCCAGTTTCTCACTTGCCAATGTATGGATGGTGTGTGGTAATGTTGCGCCAGAAAAATAATATGGAAATATTGTTACATAGTTTATCATTTTTAACAAAAATCACTCATATATGCTGTCTGTTGCTAGGATGACGCTCCTTTTGGGGCCTCCAGGCTCCGGAAAGTCTACCTTACTTATGGCGCTTGCTGGGAAACTCCAAAGCGATTTGAAGGTTAGTTTAAGCCAGTGCCTTGATAATATCACATAGTATATATGTTCCCAGATTCTTACTTGTAGTACGGAAAGTTATTTTTTAGTTGCCACTTAAGATTCGTTTATGTATCGCTTTCTTTTTTCAATTATGTTGGTACGGAGTATGGACTGGTGTAGAAAGGTGTAAGTGTCCAAATTGACTAGAAATGAATAAATCTTAAATTATGGCTAATAAAACCTTTTACAAAGCACAGGTTGCATAAATTCCCACACAAGCAAATGTACTCGATCGATGAATTTTCTTTATGTTTCAAAATAGAGCTCATTTATCAGTGTTCAATGTAAATCTTCTGGTTTCAGAAAAGTGGAAGTATCACTTACAATGGCCATAAGTTAGATGAGTTCTTTGTCCGAAGGGCTTCAGCTTATATAGGCCAGACAGATAATCACATAGCAGAGCTAACTGTAAGAGAAACGCTGGATTTTGCTGCTAGATGCCAAGGTTCAAGTGAAGGTTTTTCAGGTATATAGATATATATATATATATATATTGATTATTACCCACACTTTTTACTTGTCATATATATTTTCTTTTTAAAGCACAATTAAAAAATGAAGGCTTGATATTTTACTAGAATGCATTTGATTAGGATTGAATTGATTAGATATTTTGTATGTACATATAAAACTCCCTATGGCAGCATATATGAATGATCTTACCCGTCTTGAGAAGGAACAAAATATACGTCCCCGGCCGGAGATAGATGCGTATATGAAGGTGAACTTTTCGACATAACTGAGAGTGTCAGGCATTACTGTTCTCTTTCTTTCTTTTTCTTTTTTAACTATAAGATGCCTTGTAACAAAATTTGCAGGCATCATCCATAGGTGGTAAAAGACACAGTGTCACAACTGACTACATCCTGAAAGTTCTTGGTTTAGACGTATGTTCTGATACACTAGTAGGTAATGACATGCTCAGGGGTGTTTCAGGGGGGCAAAAGAAAAGAGTGACTACAGGTCCTCTCTCTCTCTCTCTCTCCCTCTCCCTCTCTCCCTCTCCCCTCATGTATCGGGATCCTTTGTTGTGAGGCCATACGTCATTTTGTAATTGATCACAAACCAAAATAACATTGTTTAGGAGGGACAACACAACGTTGTGGTGCCTCCACAACAGATGGTCCACTTCTGCATTCTTTGTGCTTCTGATCAATATATTAACCTTTTACACAGGAGAAATGGTGGTTGGGCCACGAAAAACACTTTTTATGGATGAAATATCTACCGGGCTTGATAGCTCTACCACATTCCAAATTGTTAAGTGTGTAAGAAATTTTGTTCATCTCATGGAAGGAACGGTGCTGATGGCTCTTCTTCAGCCTGCTCCAGAGACTTTTGATCTTTTTGATGATCTCATATTACTTTCTGAAGGGCACCTTATATATCACGGGCCTCGTGCCGATGTTGTCGACTTCTTTGAGTCCCTCGGTTTTCGCTTGCCACCTCGTAAGAACATTGCCGATTTTCTGCAAGAGGTAAATGCTTATGTTCCAACGGTGTTTCGTCTAATGTTCCAGGTTACCAGCATACAACACACGGTGTATTAGATGACATCATTAATCTACATATGATGTGCATTAAGAACATCAAAATATAAGATGAAACACTATTAATAACAGAGGGGTCTGACTGAATCCAACTGCACTTTTACTGCTCTTTGTTGATTTAATCGATTTTGCATGGTGTTTACCTTTGTATTCAGGTAACGTCAAGAAAGGATCAGGCCCAGTACTGGGGTGATCATTCCAAACCATATGAGTTCGTTCCGGTTTCAAAAATAGCTGAAGAATTTAGGATTTCAAGATATGGAAAAGATGTAGAATCGTTTCTCTCTAATCCATATGATAAATCTAAATGTCATCCTTCAACTTTACCTACAACAAAATATGCTGTACCAAGGATGGAGCTCTTCAAGGCATGTGTCTCCAGAGAGTGGCTTCTGATAAGTCGACATCGTTTTCTCTATATCTTCAAAACATTTCAGGTACTTCTCAGCTTTCCTAATTAATTAACATTTGGAAATTATCAGTGAAATTGTTACCAGCCTAAAATTTTAGATCTCTTGAGTTCATTACTCATGAATATATACAGGTTGCTTTTGTAGGATTAGTGACCTGTACAATGTTCCTTAGGACGAGACTACATCCTACGGATGTGACAAATGGCGACCTTTATATGGGATGTTTGTTCTTTGGTTTGGTGCATATGATGTTCAATGGATTTTCTGAGCTGCCTCTTATGATTTTCCGTCTTCCTGTGTTTTACAAACAACGCGATAATCTTTTCCATCCTCCATGGACGTGGTCTCTTCCGAGTTTCATACTTCGCGTGCCTTACTCCGTGGTTGAAGCTGTTGTATGGTCTTGTATAACATATTATACTGTAGGATTTGCTCCTGCAGCTGGAAGGTTTCTTCTAATGACTTTTTTGTATTCATGCAACTATATATTTAATGAAAGTGGTGTAAAATTATATGAAAATGGTGCATTGGCAGACACATCAGTACGATGAAATGAAACACCAGTTGGTACAAAAAACATGTGATATAGTCGCTTTGAGTATGAAAAGACAGAATTAACCTAGTACCTTATGTTTTGAAGAGAGATCAAGGGGAAGATTTGTCATCCTCTCAAGATCGTGACAAATGTTTCCCTACATTAAAGTTAAAGAGGCTTTATTGAGAAAAGTGATTGTATTTCATGTTTTATGATAAAAGTGACTACCAACCAATTTGCTGTCAATCAAATGGCTGGATTTGGGCATATACACATTTATTAGGCATGTGCACATTTATCAAAAATATCACTTTGTCCGGAAAATTGTTTCAGGTTCTTCCGTTATGTGCTTGTACTCTTTTCCGTGCACCAAATGGCATTGGGACTCTTCAGGACAATGGCTTCTGTGGCACGAGATATGGTCATTGCTAATACATTTGGATCAGCTGCATTATTGATAATATTTTTGTTGGGTGGATTTATTCTACCAAAAGGTAAATATTTGTTGTCATCATAAATAACTACTCATTCGTTATACTAACTGTTTATACTAACAATCTTATCAGAAATGATTAAGCCGTGGTGGGTATGGGCTTATTGGGTATCACCACTGTCCTACGGGCAGAGTGCAATTTCTGTTAACGAGTTTACTGCGACAAGATGGAGGGAGGTGAGATACATAATGATGTCATCATTGCTAAAATCGAAACAAAGCGTCAGTTATGCAAATAACTTATTTGCTTGATTATACATGATTTTTTGTAATTCTTTAACTTTGTTTGCAGAGGTCAACTACTGAAAATGCCTATCTTGGAGATACAATTTTGAAGCTTCATAGTTTACCCAATGATGATTACTGGTATTGGCTTGGAGTTGGAGCTTTACTAGCATATGCTTTGTTTTTCAACATCACTGTGACTGTGGCGCTGGCTTATCTTAATCGTAAGTTGTCTTCTATTGTTTATTTCCTCTCACTTCCGATGTCTTTTCAGTATTTTAAACTAAAATAATCTCTAATCTAATTCTCAATTTTACAGCTATTCAAAAATCACAGACAATTATTTCACCAGAAGATGATCAAGAACATTCAACTACCAATGGTATATGAGTAAAGTTCATTAAAGTATCATTGTTAGCTGTCACTACTCAGATAGTATACTTGAACTGCAACGTACAATATTTTTTTGAAACTCGTATTGAAGTCTTTTGACATGATCATTTTGTTTCTCAAGTAATTTGATTTAGCTATCTTTCACATTTTTTCCCTTCTCATTCTTGCTAGTAGTGCAATTCGCCCCCTCTCTCCTTGATAGCTAATATTTTCTTCTTTCTACTTTATGACATACATATACATAGACTCTTAACGGCCTTATGCAAGTTGTTAAAATTGGTTAGGTTGTTTCTAGTTGTATCCTTTTATGCAATTTTCATCCTTCAATATGATTGGTTCAAGTGTTAATCAATATTGACCATGTTCTCCGATCTACTTGCCATCTTTGAAGTTACTTGATCAATTTTGCTTTCCTCAGTCTTCTGTGACAAGCGCCATAATTTTCTTTTCTTACAAAAAAATTATAACTTTTGAGTTTTGTATTAATCTCCAATGCTATTCATAGTGTGATGTACAAAAAAAAAATGATATCCGTAGTGTTCTAAACTGGAAAAAGTTATGTGTTCTAATTCATAGTCGAAACTGATTTGGCAGGTCAAACGGAGAATGGCAAACCTAATACAGGAGTAAAAAATAAAGGAATGATTCTACCATTTCAACCATTAACTATAACTTTCCATCACGTCAACTATTTCGTTGATATGCCCCAGGTACTACCCTTTATTCCATGCATCCTACACCCGACCAGTACATTTCGCGGGGCGTAAATCCACCACAATCTCACCCACATGTGTATTTGTGGTGGATTTTACATGCAGTGTATTGCGCTGAGTGTAAGATGTAATGACACTATTATGTCTACTTACGAATCATAATTGCATCACATATCCGAGTTTCTAGGAAATGCGTTCGCAAGGTATACCAGAAACAAGGTTGCAACTCTTGTCCGATGTCAGTGGCTTGTTCTCTCCCGGTGTGCTGACAGCATTAATGGGTTCGAGTGGCGCGGGGAAAACCACGTTGATGGATGTTCTTGCTGGTAGGAAGACTAGCGGTTATATAGAGGGAGATATCAGAATTTCCGGCTATCCAAAGGAACAAAAAACTTTTGCGAGAGTATCAGGATACGTCGAACAGAGTGACATCCATTCCCCTCAGCTAACAGTTAGCGAGTCTCTCAAATTTTCCTCTTTCCTTCGGCTTCCCAAGGAAGTCACTGAGAAACAACGAGAAGTGAGATGCTAAGAAACTTTTTTTATTCTTTCTCTCTCTCCCTCTCTTTCTCTCTGTTATGACGATGTATTTTGCAGGAGTTTGTTGAAGAGGTAATGCAGTTAGTGGAACTGGACTCTCTACGGGATGCGTTGGTAGGGTTGCCAGGCAGTACAGGTTTATCCACAGAACAAAGAAAACGTTTAACGATTGCAGTGGAGCTAGTTGCAAATCCATCAATTATTTTTATGGATGAGCCTACATCGGGTCTTGATGCACGAGCAGCAGCCATTGTGATGCGAACAGTGCGTAACACAGTTGACACCGGCAGAACTGTGGTGTGCACTATACATCAACCAAGTATTGAGATATTTGAAGCATTCGATGAGGTTCCAAGTTTAAGTACTAAATCTATTCCTTTTTTACTCCATTTTTGTAATTACTAATGTAGTAATAAAACTTGCAGCTCTTACTTATGAAGCGAGGTGGAAGAATGATATATGGTGGGAAGCTTGGTGAAAAATCGCAAACCATGATCAACTATTTTCAGGTAAAAATTAAATTCTCTTGTAAAATAATTCAAACTTGATATATATGGAGTATAAAAAATCATTTAATTTTCTAGGGGATAAGTGGAGTTCCTCCAATAACAGAAGGTTACAACCCGGCGACTTGGATGCTCGAGATAAGCACACCTGCTGTTGAAGAGAAAATTCGTAAAGATTTTGCTGATATATATGACAGTTCACAGCAGTATAGGTAGTCCTCTGTGACTCATAATAGTTTTGTATTTTTGGCTCTTCTCTTTAGGAAACATGTTTTTACTCATTTCTTAAGAAGTATTTGATATATCTCGAGGCCCATTTGAAGTTTGTTGGATTTTTTGTGCAGGGATGTTGAAGCTTCAATAGAGTCTCTTAGTATTCCACCTGAACATTCAAAGCCTCTGAAATTTAATACCACATATTCTAAAGATGCAATCTCCCAATTTAGAATATGTCTGTGGAAGCAAAATCTTGTGTACTGGAGAAGTCCAACGTATAATGCTGTGAGATTGTTCTTTACAACAATAAGTGCTCTCATTATTGGCTCTATATTTTGGGATGTCGGTTCACAAAGGCAAGTGGAAACTTAGTATAAATTTAAACTCGTAGTTTTGGGGCACATGAGTGTTACTTAGATTTATTGCCTGAATTGCAGTTATGTTCTTGGTTTGTCATCGTATTTTCATTGATCAACGTGGAAGACGTCAAAGGAAGCATGTTTTCTATGGAAATGGTTACTCGTAGTATTGTGCCCCCAAAACGACGTGCAGTTCTTTTCTAATAGTTGTCCAAATGTATCTCCAGGGACTCGACTCAAAACTTGTTCGTTGTGATGGGTGCGCTTTATGCTTCCGTAATGTTTCTTGGAGTGAACAACTCTTCTTCGGTACAGCCAATTGTGTCTATTGAGAGAACAGTTTTCTACAGGGAGAAAGCTGCTGGAATGTACTCCCCATTTCCTTTTGCATTTGCCCAGGTTATTGCTCTCTATTCTTTTACTGGCTTCTAGATTGTAGTCTTACCAGAAGGGGCAACATGAGTAGTACGCCTTCTTGCATAACGATAGAAGTTTTATACCCACATCTCGGAAGAAATATTTATTTATCGGAACTCATGACACGTCTCGAATCTTGGTATGAGCTTCCACATATTAGGCCTTTTAAGTCAAAACTGTCCCAGGTATCAGAAGGTTCGAGACATATGCCAACACATGCTTATAAGCATCAAGCTTCGAGATATAATGTGAGCTTCGAAAAATGGGTTAAAAATAGCAGGCATAAAGCACTGTCTGTTATATTGAAAATGTAATTTTAACCTATAGGTGTTAGATAATTATAAACCACATTATAGCATCCCTCGTTAATTATGAATTTAATCTATTGGATGAAGCAATGCTGTAATGATTAATCTCAATTTCAGGGCATTGTGGAAATTCCATACATTCTAGTGCAGACAATAGTCTATGGCATCATTACGTACTTCATGGTAAACTTCGAGAGGACAGCAGGTACACCGCACACCCTTTATATTTTTCGTTTTGGTTTTACTAATTTGTTTCCTTAAAATCATGGCAATATAGTTGATTGGACATTCAAAAAGTTCATTTTTTTCTGAGAAAATGTTGTATGTATGAAGATCACATAATAACAATGGTGTTGATGTGAAACTTGTTCATGTGTTACAGGCAAATTTTTCATGTATCTCGTATTTATGTTTCTTACATTCACATACTTCACCTATTACGGTATGATGGTTGTTGGCCTTACACCGAATCAACACATTGCTTCGGTTGTTTCTTCCGCATGTTACTCGCTATGGAATCTCCTCTCGGGCTTCCTTGTCCCAAAACCGGTATGTATCATTGATACGTTGGTCAGATTCCTCTGTTACAGATTGTATTTTATTTGGCGTGTAAATTGACTATGTTTGCTCAATAATTTGTTTAGAGTATCCCTGGATGGTGGCTATGGTTCTACTATATTTGCCCAATGGCATGGACTTTACGCGGCATAATCACTTCCCAGCTAGGCGACGTAGAGACGAGAATCGCTGGACCGGCGTTTGAGGGTACCGTGAAAGAGTTCATCAATGTCCATTTTGGTTTCGAGTCAGGATCGCTTGGAATTAGCATTGTCGTGCTTGTTGCATTTAGCATTCTCTTCTTCGGTGTTTTCGCCGTCTCTGTGAAAGCTCTCAACTTCCAAAAAAGATGAAATATATCTCTCAAAGCTCTCAACTTTCAAAGAATTTACATTTTATTAGAGGAGAACATATATTTAGGAGGACTTTGTATTATAATAGTAGCTGATACAATTCAACAAATAGAATTTTCTATCTAATATTTTTCTCACAATTGACAATATATCTAGATTATTATGATGTAACTATCTAGACAAAATTTCCATAACTTGAATCTTGGACTTCACATTATGTGCTTCTTATCAAACATCTTAATTTGGGCTTCTTCTTATTTTATTTTATTTTTATTAAAAAAATTCCAAGCACAATTTATTTGAACCGGAATCATGTTTATTTTTAACATTTTTTTGTTTTTTCTAGTGGGTGATGGGAGAGTGAGGTTCCAACTTCCAACCTCTACATTTACCATAATCTAATGAGACGATGCTTAAGAGTTAAGACGGGAAAATTTTATTTTTTGTCTTGTAACTTATGGCTTGTCCAGAAAAAGTCCTGTATGTTATGCATTTTCAATTTTAGTCCTATAAGTTTCAAAAATTGTCCAATTTGATGACAAATTCCGACGAAGGTCACTAATTTCGTCGGAGTTGTTGATGTTAAGGTTCTGGTAAGGATAATTGAGCAAATTATGGTTGAAAACTCTAATTTCGTTGCGTGATTTGTCCTTAAATTGGATAATTTTTTAAACTTACAAGACTAAAATTATGTATAAGATACATGACTTTTTCTGGACTCGTCCGATTAATTTTAGAACGAATTTACTTTCGGATTACACGTGGTACAATTATCGATAGCATTGCAGTTGACTACCAGACAAGATGAGTAATATAGGGGGGCGACTCCTCTCAAAACCCGAGATATTGGGCCCAAATTATATCTTGTGCATTTTAGTTGTTTTTCAATTTTCATCTTCTCTTTTCTTATTTAAATATATGGTTAATTACCAAAAAAAAAAAAAAAATCACCACGTTACGTGATCTTTAAAATTTATTAATATTATTTATTAACTATAATTTTTGTTTCAATTACAATATCGATTGTAAATATTATTTATTATTATTTTTTGTAATTACAACATCGAATGTATTTTTTAAAATCTAATAGCGTCATAGTTACTACCATTAGATATGTCATTACGGAATTTTCCTGCATCTATACCAATTTTCCGGCATCTATACCATTATGTTCCATTGCCACAATTATTGTAAATTAGGGATTGAATTTATTATGTCACGTCTTTCTCTCCCAATTAACGGCAGTGAGAGTGACGGATTGTGGAATTAGTGGAGGGTAAATGAATGTCTCATCAAAGCGCATCTAACGTCATAATTTTGTAATTGAAAAAAATATAGTTTGTAATTGAAAAAAAATATAGTTTGTAATTGAAAAAAATTCATAGTTGGTGACCAACATTGATAAGTTTTAAAGATTACGTTGCAACTGAAAATTAAACCAAATATCGTGATTTCTTTTTAATTAACCGTAAAAAATATAAATACACCGATGAACTTGAATACATATTGTATAATAATCCGAATCTTCTACAACTAAGAATACAATATCTCGTACAACAAATGTTTAATTATATGTTTATGCACATTCACTAGAAATATTTAAAGTCCCCAAAACAATTATCAATACACATATGTTCCTTCAATCGGGCTTCACCGGCCCGATTGACTATCCTAATAATCTCTAATTCAATCACGGGATAAATTTATCCTCTCTCATAACATCAATCCAATAAAATATCGTATCCAAAACATAATACCTAGTTTTGAAATCCATCAAATCAATCTTGCCACGTGTACCTAACATCTTCACAGGAAATCGAAACAAAACATCAAGAAAATCCCAATTTGCCAAATCCTTCATCTCAGTCTCTACAAGCCCCTCCTTCACTACTATCTCCTTCCAAACACCCCCCTTATCAGCCATAGCTGATGAAAAGACGAAATTGCCCCCGAAAGTGCATTTTTCGGGCCCACCTACCCCGAGCTTCGCGCCAATAGCGGGCCAAATTTTCTTCCAAGTATAGCATTCGCCGTTTATCGCATTAAAAGCTTGAACTGATTTGTCCCGACCAGGAATAGTAGCAACCCAAATATGTTGTTCGGCCACGAGGCGCGCATCGGAGGCATCAATGTACATTTCCTCCCAACATTCTTTAGTGCCCCCAAACACAAAGGGCAAATTCAAATACTTACAAATTGTCCCATAAACACATATACTACCAATGAAATTGTACAAAGTTGTTTGAGAACAACCCATGATCAATCCGGGCCTATGGATGGCCCAACCCACATTGTACTTTGGTAATCTTTCTTGCAACAAATCTTCAAGGGCATAATAGAAATTATACCTTGTACACACCCTTGGTGACTCCTCATCATAGTAGTAACTACCCTCTTTGCACAAAGGCCCCTGTAACGACACATAATGTTTTGTCCCCGTTTGAAGCGACACGTGCCTAAGGGCCTTGGCCCTCGGCAGTATCACATCAAGGGCATTGACCATCATCGTCCTGTTCTGCTCGTAACACTCAGAGCAATCCAGGGGAAATTGGCTCGCCCAAGTGACCCAAAAAATGTGGGTCACATCCTCTAACCGAGATAGCTTCTCTCGGACCTCCGATGGATTGAGAAGGTCACACGAAATGAAACGGTACTCATTGCTCGTCGGCCCGAGCTCGGGCCGACGAGCAATGCCGTAGACCTTCCAATTATGGGATGAAAGGAGCATTCTTGCAAGCTCCTTCCCTACTAGGCCTGTCACTCCAAAGATGGCTGCAATGTTTGTTGCATCCATTTTCTTGAATTTTCTTGATTGTTTCAATGCATTTGTTTTGTAAGTGATGGTGCGATTATATACTCATTTTGTAGAGTGTAGAAAAGGGATATTCAAGAATCAATTAATGTCCTTGTTTGTAGGAAAGATTTAAGGCTTTGTAATGAAGCAAATTGAGAAATTAAAGACAAGTAGGTATATAGGAGAAGTAATTGAACATGGGGATTATGAAACAAGTTGGCGACTACTTTGTAAGAGGGAGGCATATTATAACACCAGCCGTCATCTTGTTGGCATTTCAGTTGGAACTAATTCTTTCTTCAATTTTTTTATGTCACTTGCTTCTTGACCACAATTATTAATATACTTATGTGTCGGGCAGCCTCGTTCCCCTATCTATTGTAGGCACATGTTAATATTCCAGACTCCCATAAGTTATAAATGGTAAAATCAGGCCGGTTCAATGGACCGGTCCAACCCGCCCGGCATTTTAGATGAGCTTGGCCATAGGAACTGTGACCCGAAGTATCATAGGGGCCAACATGCCCGACTCGATGGGCAGCTGCAGGCCCGTCCAAAAATATTACTCCCTCCGTCCTATAAAAGGAGTCATGTATCAAAATTATTTCTTATCCCATAAAAATAGTTCTGTTTGAAACGACAAAATTAGTTACCATAAAAGTTACTTTGATGCCCTTATAAAATCATGTTAGTACTTTGATGCCAATAGGAAATTGACGAGGTTAACAATTTTTTAAAGGTAAATATTACAATCACCCACTTGCAAAGGGTTGTACATTGACTAAGTTGACTAAAGATAAAAAATTGGTACATCCATCAAACATGACTATTTTTATGGGACGGGAGGAGTAATATATTTTAGGAGGTTGGACTGGGTTAGGCTCGCTTAAGTTTTGTGCGATAAAATTTTGGATCAGCCCGACTTAATATATGGTATATATATATATATAATATTATATACATATGGCACATGATGAGATATAAGGACAGCCTGTGACCATTAATAGAATCAATTCGATGAAGTAGTCTTCAAATAACCCCTTGAATTCTTTCTTAATTGCATATTTTATTAGTTTTAGACTTTTAGTAATCAGAGATGACTTCATCATTATTTATGGATTTGTTTATGAAATTAAATATAATATGGCATACTATATACTCCCTCCGTCCCATAAAAAGAGTCCTATTTGATGGATGTACAACTTTTTATCTTTGGTCAACTTAGTCAA
>JAUEKW010049265.1:0-11073 GCA_032274785.1 Ajuga reptans
GTTAATTTTATAATACGGATGAGTGATGAGAAGTGAGCAGCAAGTTGCATTGTATTGGTTGGACCGGTGGTTGAACCAGTCGAACCGGTCGAACCTTGAACCGGTAGCTTGTCCGGTTTGGTCACCGGTCCGGTTCCACAAACACTGGTCCAAACATCTTACGAAAGATCCTTGCAAAAAAAAACTGAAAGATTTAATATTCAAATTTAAAGTAGCATCTTCTTTTCGTAATTCTCAATTTCTTTATCTTTTGCAGTTTTCAAAGAAAGGCGAAGGGTATTGTCGGTGGCCTAATGGGAAATTCTTTCACGAGTAATAGCAAAAATAAAGACAAGATGACAAGTTAACATGAATGTGTGTGTCGAATGCCACAATAGTGTCTTAAAATAAACTAATAAATAGCTGGACTAATTGTTGGTTGGCTCACTGCTACAACGTGCGATGGTCTGTCATTACTTCAATAATTCTATTATCTGGGGCACCAAAGAAGCTCTCATGTAGCTGTGAATGAAATAATAAACATAATAATTTTGAAAGTGTGTTATTATCTTGTTTAAAAAATTATAAATAAGATATGAGCTATTTATAGGTACAATTCATTAGTTTAAGTGTTTAACAATAGTTAGTATAACCCATAAAACTATTTAATTATCCTTGTAGGCAGAGACGGAGTTAGGGAGGACTGGCGGCGGCGGCCGCCCCCCAAATTTTGCGACGACACTACTGTATATATATTTATACAGTGTAATTATAGTAAAAAATACGGATTTCGCCACCCTCAAATTTTAAAAACTTTGATAAACATCCTAAAAAAATATTTCGCCCCCCTCACCGATAAATCCTGGCTCCGTCCCTGCTTGTAGGAAAATGAGTTCATGGGCCCTTACAAGCAATATTGGACCTATTGTGCTTATTTTAGGCTCATTGCAAAGATTAAGCCAAAATTGGGCATACGCATCATTATTCCCCCACTCTCAAGATACTCAATTAATAGAATATTGAGAGTAGTAGAATTAACAAATTGAGCTAAGAAGATATTGGATCAGCAAGGCGTGAATTGCAGCTTGAGAACTTAAGTGTCCTTCAACTTGTGTTTGTCTAAGCTTATTTCAAACATCTTATAAGCTGTTTTGAGAGTTTATAAGATGTAATTTTTTAAGAGTTTATAAGTTAATAAAGAGTTTGGATAAAGAGCTTATAAGATGCAATTGAATGGAGATATATCGACACATACATTTTACACATTACACAAACTACAGACACTTCACACACATTACACACACTACACACGTTTCACACACTACACATGTTTCACACACACTACACACTACACACAATACATACATTTCACACACACTTCACACACACAACACACACATTACAGACACTACACACGTTTCACACAAATTACATATATTACACACACTACACACATTTCACACACACTTCACATACACTGCACACACACTTGACACACACTATACATGCTTCACACACATTACACACACTACACACATTTCACACCCACGACACATACACTACACACACATTTCACACATTACATACAATACACACATTTTACACATTTCACACACTACACACACTACATACATTTCATACATTACACACACTACTCACATTTCGCACACTACACACACTACACACACTTCACATACACTACACACATATATCACACATTTCACACATTACACACACTACACACATTTAACATTTTTCACACACTACACGCATATTACACACACTACACACACTACAACACACTACACACATTACACACACTACACATATTTCACACACTACATGCACTACATGCACTACACATATTTCACACACATTACACACACATTACATACACTACACACGTTTCACACACAATACACATACATTTCATACACTACACACATTTCACACACACTACACATGCTACACACACATTACATACATTACACACACATTTTATACACTACACCTATTAAACACATATTACACACACATTCTAAATACCATTGATTCCAGTCTCGTTTAGATGTGTCAGTAGAAGGGGGAAAATAAAAACAAAGGTGAGGAAGAAGAACATAGGTAGGTTTAAAAAAAGTAAAAAAAGAAGGAAACAATTCCACTTGATTGGATCAATGCCATCTTTTGACCGACGCTCTAACAAAAATGAATAAAGAGATGTGTAGTGTGTGTAGTGTATGTAAAATATTTGTAGTGTGTAAAATGTGTGTAGTGTGTGAAGTGTGTGAAATGTGTGCAGTGTGTGGAATGTGTGTAATGTGTGAAATATCTGTGTAGTGTGTGAAATGTGTGTGAAATGTGTGTAATATGTGAAAGGTGTGTAGTGTGTGTGAAACATGTGTAGCGTGTGTAATGTGTGTAGTGTGTGTAATGTGTAAAATGTGTGTGTAGTATATGTAATGTGTGTAATCTGTGTATAGTGTGTAAAATGTATGAAATGTGTGTAGTGTGTGTGATGTGTGAAATGTGTGTGTAGTGTATGAAAAGAGTGTGAAATGTATGTATTGTGTGTAATGTGTGTGAACGTGTGTAGTGTGTGTGAAGTGCGTGCAGTATGTGTGAAATGTATGTCGTGTGTGTACTGTGTGTGAAATATATGTAGTGTGTGAAATGTGTGTAGTGTGTGAAATATGTGTAATGCGTATAAAATGTGTGTAATGTGTGTGAAGTGTGTGTGGAACATGTGTAATGTGTGTAGTGTGTGTGAAATGTGTGTAGTGTGTGTAATCTCTGTGTAGTGTGTGTAATGTGTGAAATATGTGTGTAGTGTGTGAAATGTGTGCAGTGTGTGTTGTGTGTGTAATGTGTGTAGTGTGTGTAATGTGTGTAGTATGTGTAATGTGTGTGTAGTGTGTGTGAAATGTGTGTAGTGTGTGTAACGTGTATGAAACTTGTGTAGTGTGTGTAATGTGTATAAAATATGTGTAGTGTGTGTGAAGTGTATGTAGTGTGTGTGAAATGTGTGTAGTGTGCGTAATGTGTGATATGTGTGTGAAATGTGTGTAGTATGTGTGAAGTGTGTGTAATGTGTGCGAAACGTCTGTAGTGTGTGTAATGTATGAAATATGTGTGAAATGTGTGTAATGTATGTAGTTTATTTATTTATGTGTGTGTTTAGATGTATAATTTGAGTGTAATTTATAAGATCTTAAAAACAAAAGATGGACTAGAGGAGCTTATTTTTTTGGAAACGTATAAGCTCTAAGAGCTTATTTTTACATCCTCTAAGTTGTTTGACATCTTATTTTGCCAAACACATTTGAAGAGCTTATAAGCTCTCAAACATCTGATAAGATGGTTTGAGGAACTTATAATCTTAGACAAACACCCTCTTCGTCCTCCAAACCTTTTCTACTCTCCATATATACTCTTTAGTCTCCTTATTTATCTTACTTGCTTTCCATGTACCATTTTCTTCTACTTTGTGTCTAAAATGTTGGTCGATCCTACAACAGATCCGACTTCCCGGTGCTCGCCAGTGGATGCCACTAACCCCTACCCGCAGCGTGCTGCGTGCATCCCAACGTCCTTACCACGCGTAGCTGCACCTGGTTGCACCCCTCTTCAACGTGTAGAAATTATCCCAGCCCCGACGACTCCCCTGAAAATCAACACGCAACAGCCTGCACTCAACCTACCACGGTTTCATGCTCGAACCTCGTCGGTGACCCTTTTTAGTGAGCACCGACCCGGGCCTCCATGCAGCCCTCCTAGTACGTGCAAAATCTGCTGACTTCCCCTTCTCTCCCTTTTTCAAAATCTGATGCATTGAAGATGGACTAAAGCACTCTGTACCCCTTAATTTTTTAGTCGGGAGCCGAGTTCCCTGACTCCCAATATGCCATCTGTATTAAGTGTCAGCAACAGTGAGGAGTTCTACTTTGAGCGATGTGGGTCTAACACTCCATGTACTACTCACCTAGGATGTGAAGCTTGGCTAGAAACTGTATCCGGTGGGGTGGACACTGGTCGAAGTATTATCGGGAAAGCTCAGTTTTCATGCAATTATTTTTAGAAGGACACTATTCAACACAAAGAGGATTCTTCTAGTGAAGAATTTCACGGTTGGGGAGTTCACTCGGAGCCTACCCCTGCGGATATGGGCAATAACGATGATACTATCAGTGAATCTGAAACTAGAGAGGAAGAGGAATCTGAGGGGAACGAGGATCCTTCGGTCAATCTAAAATCTGGAGAGGAAGTAGAATCCGAGGAGTCTGAAGACCTCCATGCTGCCTATGGAAAACTTAGCCAAGTTCGTTCTACCATGAGCTAGGAAGAAGTTAGACGATCTCTTCCTCTTCTGGATTCGAATGAATTTGAAATTGAAATGAGGATTCCTTCATCGGAAGATAGTATCATCGATCCTCCAATATTTCACCATGTTTTTATCTCAGCTCGCCAACGGGCTAACTCTTCCCCCCTGCAAGCTATTACTTGACTTATGCGCTGCATATGGGATTTGCATTGGTAAACTCTCTTCGAATGCATTTTCTCTAGCAGCTACTTTCGTGGAGCACATGATGAATTTGAAGCTCTCATGTAGTTCGGATTGTTGCCTCGCTTTAGTTATCACCCAACAACTCACGGGTGTCCATATTTTTTACTTTACCAACCGACCTAGTTACCACTTCTTCTCTGCTCTCCTGAAACAAAATCGTCCTTGGATGGAAAAATTTGTTTATGTGAAGAATAGAGGCTAGGGGGTATCACAAAGGTCTTGGAGCGATTCGGTCTCACATATGTGCATTACTCAAGATATCCAGTAGATGCATCAGACTGTCCTCTTCCACCATAAGGCAATGGCGGCGGAACCCCCAGCAAAAAAAGAGGAGAACTGAGAGTAAGCAACGACATCATGTTCCCTCACTGGTAGAAGAAGAGGAAGTGGAAGTGGCAGCTCTTGGTGACCAGCCCTTGCAGCACAAGAGAATAAGGTTAGTAAAATCCTATGTCAAGGAAAGCACAACCAAGCAACTATTCGAAGAGCCTGAACTGACATCCATTGGAGGAAGATCACCTTCTCCACAAATGAACATTTTTCCAGGGCAGCGAGCGTCCCATCAACATGATGCTAATGCTACTACTACTTCTGTACCGAGCCCATCCCACACTACTTTGTTACTGCAGACCTCTAGGGATGAGACAGTGGCAGCTCCCCAAGCACCTGCCTCTGTTGTTTCCGAAGCTGTGATGAAGACAACATAACCAACCACAACCTCAGGAAGCAGAAGATGAAGACCAAACTTCTGTGGAAGGTATACTGTAAGATGAGATGCAGAGGTACTACATATGGTGCTCAAATAGGATAATACCTTATCCTGGCAGTCTGGACTGGAACAATTGGGGCGAGGAGGAACAATAGGTCATCAATTGGGCAACAACTGATGATATTGCTGAGTTAACGTCCAGTGATTTTGGTGATCACATTAGGGTGATTCGGGGGATTTGCCTTGAAGAAAAGAAAGCCCAGAAATGCCCTATAGAACTAACGTCCTTATGGGCCAAGGATACATCAGGCAAATATGCTCACCAAGTCTTAAGGGCAAGCAGGATTAAGGCCCAATAGGAGGAAGCGAATGCTGCATTACAAGGCGAAGGAAACAGCTCGTGGCAACCTGTAATTCCAGCAGTACAGCCAGCTGCTGTAGGGAGTTCTGAGGAAGATGGAATTCCTTTATCTACTGTGTTCAAAACTGGTGAGCAGGGAACCACTGATGAATCTACTATTAGGGAGGTAGCAGTAGACAAGGCATCAAATACCTCTTAAACACTTGCTGAGCAGGCGCCTGGAAGTTCAGCAGGTGGGGTCTCACAAGCTGTATCAGGAGATGAAGAGGCTACAAAAAATATGCAGCAGGAGACTACAACATGGTGTTAAGTCGAAGTAGAATCTAGCACATCTACTGCAGTCTTACCAATGGTTGCCGACCTATTTTCAACTGAAAGAGGAAATGAAGACACTGCTGATCCTCAATCAGTGGAACAAAAAGAAGATAAAGAGCTCTTGGACTATGGTGACAGTCTAGTGCCCACTCCATCCAAGAGCAATGAAGATGACTATTTGCTGGATGAAGAGTACAGTGTAATTAAGCCAGACCTTGATTCAGCAGTGGCAGCCATGTCTTAGAAGATCAAGGGAGATATTTCTGAAAAGATGAAGGTAGCCGCACTGGAGCTTGAGCAAGAGGAGGAGAGAGAAAGATTAGAGAAAGAGCAAGCTGATGATGTACCCACAAAGTCAACAAATAAAGCAACGGATGAACAGCCTACTGGAGCTGAAGCAGTGATTTCCCCTGATAATCAAACTGCTAATCAGCCTTCTAGACCAGTAGAGGAAGAAACCGAATATGTAGGACCAGTTGCTGTAGAAGAAGAAGGGCAGCAAGATCAGTCTACAACTGCCCTAACCGAAACTCAAGCAGAGAAGGAGCCTGCTGAACTTAAACCAGTTGAAGATATTCCAAGGAGAAAAGGCATCGTTCTCATGTGGAATAATTCCCATCTCAGAAGTGGCTAAATGAACTGAGAGATATAGCTGCAGTTGTGAGAAAAGAACAAGCCGAACAAGAGAAAGAGTCTCAACAGCGGGAAAATGATACCGTTGCAGAAATGAGGCAGTCTCTTGTGGAGGTAGATGTTGGCACAACTACTGCACTACAAGACGTGATGGAACGGATGCATCGAGCCATTTGTACTAATCAATACTCGCTACAGTAGCTCCACCAGTTACTAGGGAACAACGCTTCTGGAGTGACTGATAAGTAGAAAAATATGCATTATATAGATTGTTAAGAATATGATTTTTTTGCATTTTATGGTCAGGCACTCGTGATTTTTCTACTTATCTGCACTTTGAATCCAAGTACTCCAATTATTGGGTTTTATGTTAATACAATAGATTTTGGAGTAATATCGGATTTATGGGATGAGTTTGGGTCGGGAGATGGATAAGAGAAGAGATTTGGACTCGATAAGAAAAACTAAGCCATCACATTAGATCTATAGGCCGATTATGTGATCTAACGTCGACCTCAAAAGCCCAAGAGTGTAATTAATTACACAAGCCTTTATAAAATTGGCTTGGCCCATGAAGTTATTATGATCACCACCTTTGTTGAGCCTAATTCCACTATAAATTGTCAAATAGGTCAGCAGTTGGAATGGAAATCAGAGGAGAAGCCAGAGAGGAGAGAGACAGAGAGATTTGAGCGGCGGTGTTTTTTCTCAGTTTCATTATTTTCTCTCATTATTTTATAAAATCATGGAGATTAACATGGAGATGAATACTACGATGTGTGGCTAGATTGTTCTCTACCAGTTCGAAAGGGATGTTGAACTTTAACTTCTTTACTTTTCATGGATAACTAGTAACATTTTCTTTATCTATTTCTCTCAAGTTTTTCGTGTTGTTTAGCTTACTGATTTATAATATATGATGATTTGATTTAGTTAGGCCTGCTAGATTGAATTATTATTATATCCATTGCTAGACTATAAATTATAATCCGTAATTATTATAATTTTATATTCATTGGTAGCAAATAGTGAATAAATCACTAGGGGTAACATAGATCTAGATTATTTGAATCGAGCTTGTGAATTTGGAGTATAGTATGTCCTATCGTCTTGGTAATTAATGCGTTTGATAAATTAATCTGGAGAGCTTGTTCTAGGTTGTTTGATTAAACAAGGCTAATTAAAGAGCATGTTTTAGTTAGCTAAAATTAAGAGACGTTTCTGATTAATAGAGCTTATTATTAGTCTAGGGATAGATATTTGAGAGAGATAGAGAGATGTTTTAATTATTTAGCGAGGGGTAAAGAGTAGGGCATACTGAACTAAGAACTGATTCTTTCTTGAATTCCTTGAATTGATTATTTCTATTTGCCTTGGTTGTTTGATTTATTAGTTGTTAGATAGTTAATTAATTTAATTAGATAAATCCAAAACAATGCCCCCCATTTTACTTTGTTAATTGATAATAGGAACTTAATTAATTCATTCGTTCCCTGCGGGATTGACCCTTACTTGCCGCTGCTACTAGTTAGTAGAGGTCGGATAGGGTATTTTAATTTTACGTGCCTCGACAACATGACCAGTGACTACTGTGTTTGCTATTCTTACAGAGACTATTTCAACAGTTCCACATAATATTCATCAAATGGTGACTGAAGTCAACATAGTAGCAAAGCTTATAAGGAGAGCACTTTAGAAGAAGATACTGGAGAAGGAAGTGTACATGGACAACAAAGTGGACAAAATGATCTCTATTCTTGGGGCCAGAATGAATTCAACTGCTAAAGGCCTTAAGGAGCTACATAAGGAAGTGTCGCTAATGTGAAAGGATCTTGCTGGTGATCGGTCCAATCTGGACAATATTCAGACCTTGCTTGAAATTTCAGTAGGTGTGAGTATTGATGATGTCAAAAGCGGGAAGAAGAGGCTAAGAAAAAGCTAGATGAACGGCAACTAAAGGAGGAGGAGAAAACCTTTCTGGTCCAACAACGAAAAGAAGAATCCAGAAGATAGATGAAGCAAGGAACTGCTCAATAGCTGAGATAGCTTAATGAGGATCATGCTACAAATTGCTAGATGCAGAGATTCCATATAAGAGGAATCCAATGAAGGAAGAGATTGGCGAATGGAGACTGTCAGAAAATTTCAGATACTTCTCCAAACTACAAGCTGGTGAATACTTTAGGAAGGTTGAAGATAGAATAACACATTTGAAAGTTTACAGAGAGCTACTGCACTCGGAGAAACTCCCTAAGAAAATTGAGCTGAAAGGAACAATATGGAATATGAAGAAGATCTGTCCATCTAAAGAATGGTGGTTAATGGAAGAAACAACCCCTGAGGCGATTAACAGATACAGAAATTTTGAACCAATCATGTATAGTCAGTGGTGGAGGTGTACTGTGGAAGACCCTGACAGTGAAAGAAGAAGAAAGGATCAGGATGAAGAAAACAGAAGAAGCAGAACAGAGTAACCTAAGTAAGAACACTATTCCTACACAAGGAAGTACCCTGCTGCAAGGGTAACCTTTAATGCTTCTGTTTTTCCAGTGATGTACAATGTATTCTTTTTGGCCTATTCAAACTGCTGTAACTGTAATAGACTAGATAACATATAATGAAACAGTTACTTCATTACTGCCAAAGGATTACATGTTGCGATCTTACATCATACTATGATTGTTTCGTTTTGCCTTTTGATAATTAACTGTTATAACTAACAGTTTTTTGTCATGTGACTTTAAACATATTTTCTTAGAGTTTTGACGTCATCAATAAGGGAAAGTCTATTAGGAAATTTTATGTATAGTTTTGATGATGCCAAAGTCTCATATTGTAGTAGGAACTAGTGCCCCCTGAAATTCTGTAGTCTATTGTATAGATAGGGGCTTATAGGGCTAGTTCAATACTTAGGAAAGTCACAGCTTAATCATACAACAAAGGCAACAACAATGACCAATCATAAAGACAAATGAAGGAAGAAAGGTGCAGATGCTGTAAGAAGGATACAGCGAGAAGTTTACGCAAAGTTGGCGTACAACAAAGTCTGCCAGTAGACTATCCAATGCATACAATAAGTAGGATCGTACATCAGCCTATGGAGCAAGCATTCAGCAGCACAAAGACCCAAGTAAAAAGTCAGTGATTCCAAATGTTTAAATAGCCAGTAGACACAAGAGCAACCTTGTATTCTCAAGAGACACCAATCAAATCTGACCTAACCTACCAGCTAAAGAGAGGCAATGCCCTTAAGTCGTATGGAGAGAAAACAATGTCAAACGGGAAGATTTTCTTTGCCCTTCAACAAAGGAAATTCCCACTACTATAAATAGAGGAGGTTAAACACTGAGATAAAATAACTGAAACTCTGAGCAAGCAAGCAAATAACTAAAACTCTGAGAAAGCAAGAAAGCAACTCAAACACTTAGCAAGCAAGCCTTGAAGCAAAAAAATATCTCGATAATCTACAAGCTAGATCCAGAGAAATCATCTCATTTTTAGTCCATCCTCACTAAAGCAACACCCACATTTGAATCCGTTCCAGAACATTTAGAGGAAGCTTCAAGTTGAAGATCTCTTATACCTTATACTTTGAGTGATATACTGGGGATTCTGTAGTTGAATCTGGGATTCAAACTAGACTAGGATAGTTCTGTGTGAACTTGTATAACTAGAAGTGTAGCCTTCCAAGGATATGTGAAAACTTTTGAAGATACCGAGTTGAGACTCGAGTATCGTAGTAGAGTTATACCGTGTGAGCAATTTAGTGACTTTTCTCTTTGTGTGAGGGAAGAGTGGACGTAAAAGGATTACCCCCACCTTTGAACCACTATAAATTAAGCGTGTGTTATTTTTTTATATCTTTACAACATTTATTATTGCTATAACTAACAAGCCGTTTACAAACTGATTTTGACTACTACTATATTATTCTACTGCACGTAAAACTCAAGAGGTTTTTTCTAACTGTAAGTACCGAAGAACAGGTTGTTGTAAGTAACCTGTTTAGTAGGGACTTATCGTTGTAAGCTCTACTATAAGAACCAGTTTCGTACAAGGAGACAACAAACTTCCTTACTACTGTTTTAAAGTTCAAACCTCTAGTTAGAGGTTTATTAACCCTTCCCCCCATCTAAAGCTACACCATTTAGGACCAACACAGTCCATCTAATCTGAAAGCGGGTCGTTACACATTATAATCTTGAAATTTGTGAAAGAAGTTATTTTATAAAGTTTCCTAGTTATTACCGTATTCATTAAAAGATTATTTATTTATTTATTTTATATCATATATGAATTTTGCTAATTCAATCTTAAGGCTATGCTTGTTAATCGGCACATGAATAGGGGACTGACTAATCCAGTTTTGCGTGTATACTAAAACTTACTTTTTTTTGCTAAGCGAATCCAACACTGTACCCTTTTCCTCCAAAATATAGACATATACTACTCTCTCTCTCTCAAACAATTCAATGAATACTCTCCCACCCTCTCCCTCTCCCGCGATCCTCCCCC
>JAUEKW010049373.1:0-13391 GCA_032274785.1 Ajuga reptans
ATTTGCTTACATGAGATATTTTAAATGATGTTTTATGCTTACACGAGGTATTAATATTAGAATTACATGTCTATTTTTCTTACAGGAGATGTGTAAATGATATTAGATGATTTATTTGCTTACATGAGATGTTTTAAATGATGTTTTATGATTACACGAGGTATTAATATTAGAATCTCGTGTCCTCGTGCTGACACAAGATTAAACTCTCTTTATTTGCTTGTATTTTGTTTACACGAGTTACTTAAATTATGCTTACACGAGGTATTAATATTAGCATCTCGTGTCATCGTGCTGACACAAGATTAAAACTGTTTATTGCTTGTATTCTGCTTACACGAGATACTTATATTATACTTACATGAGGTATTAATATTAGCATCTCGTGTCATCATGCTGGCACGAGATTAAAACTGTTTATTGCTTGTATTTTTCTAACACGAGGTACTTCTATTATGTTTACACGATGTATTAATATAAGCATCTCGTGTCATAGTGTTGACACGAGATTAAACTATGTTTATTGCTTACATGAGGTACTTCTATTATGCTTACACGAGGTATGAATATCATCATCTCGTGTCATCACACTGACACGAGATTAAGCCTATGTTTATAATTTGAAAAATATTTAATACTAAAATAGTAAAATAAATTTGAAAAATATTTAGTAAATTTAAAACTTAACTTATTGTTTTTAAAGTCATATATATAATTAAGCTAGTTAATAAATTAACAAAAAAATAATATAAATTATTAATAAATATAAAAACGTGGCCGAGACTTGAAATTTCTTATGTCTTTTCATTAAACTTTTAATTTTTTAGAAATGAAATTAGTACATATTACTACCACGAGTCTTTAATTGATACAATCTCGTGTGATCATGATAACACGAGATATCCATGTAATTTTATGGTTCAATTGTGCTAAAACGAGTTTTTGAATTGGGGGTGTTTAATTTAACTGATCAATTGTCTGCAGGTTATCTGGACTTGGAAAAGGAAATTGATGCAAGGTAGTTCGGCGACCATAAGTTACTATGTTAGACTCTCGATCCTTGACGTGATTGCAATCAGCTTCTTGAGATTGGTGATGAGTAGTACGAGGCTTTCCAAGACTCTAAACTTGGGCATTTTCTTTCGATGAGTTCAACCTCGTACTTTAGCACGTCTGCAGTACATTCTATGCTTGTGTGAGAGGTTACCAGGGCCGATGGAAACTCGGACGTGTTTTGGTTCCGAGTTGGCCCTAGGACTGTTAGGTTTTTCCAGTACGAGTATGCACTCGTAACTGGACTCAAGTTCAGAGACTGTGACTTAGACCCCAATGATTGTCCACCCCCACCTGCTAATGGAGTTTATTACGGGACTATTCGCCCAATTGCGGAGAGAATGATTGTCCATGCTTTGGCATACCAGTTGAGCACACAGGCAAGACATCATCATCGCCGCCTACATAATTAAGATTTTTCCAATGCCCACCGTAACGAATAATAATCCTTCTCCAACTCATCTGTTTGGTACCTACAAATGTTACCTTGTATTAATTAAAAATTAACATGTGAGACAATGTATGCATGTCAAAGCTCATTGTAATAAGTTGGAGACCCGAAGAATGGAAAAAAATAATTATTATAATATAATTCGATTTAATAAATTTACTTATTAGTTGTGGTGGATAGATAAAATTAATAAATAAAACGTATTATAACAATTTCCTAAATAATAGTTACGCAACAGATAAATAGTCTATAATAATTATTGTTATTATTTTTTTAATATTATTATATTATTATTTAGTATTTAGAATTTTATGTATTATTATTGAGTATTATTTTGCAGGGTGGAATATTCAAATAATCTTATAGCCGATTTTGTAAAATTCGTTTATTATGTGACAGACATACAACACGAGATAAGCATGCAATAATAGTTCATCAACAAGTATTATCTCGTGTAAACAAATAACTTTGTGTCATAAAAAATCTCATGTTGTGCAGTATATCGTGTAAGCAGTATACTTATCAATAACACGAGATCACGATTACACGAGGTACCCATAACTAGGGCTGAAAATCAAACCAAGCTATTCGATACTCGACTCGAGATCGTTTGCTAAAAGCTCGTTTGAACTATGTTCGATTAAAGATATCAAACAAGCTTGAACATGTTTTTATGTTTGATAAAATCTAAAGCTCGATCAGAGCTCGAGCTCGAGCTCGACTCGTGGTCAGCTCGATTAAAGCTCGTTCAAGCTCGATTCGGTTAATAATCAAACAAGCTCAAACATAGAACTAGAAGCTCGATAATATTTCAAACAAGCTTGAACAACAGCACGTTCGGCTCGACTCGACTCATTTGCAGCCCTACCCATAACATGAGATTATTGATAACACGAGATAATTCATAAAACCCAAAATCAATACCACGAGATTCTGTTAACACGAGATTCTAATAACACGAGATTAACGAAAATACAAGATTAATCCATAAAACTCAATATCAATAACACGAGATTAATGATAACATGTGATACTACATAACACCCAATATCAATAACGCGAGATTATGTTAACACGAGATTATGATACCACGAGGTCAAACAAATTATTTCTTAATGACACGACTTTATTACACGAGGTCAAAAAAGAATGATTTCATCTTCTTCCTTGTTACAACCGACTGAAACTAAGAGCAAAAACTCGAAACTGAAAGCAAAAACTCGAAACACATAAATTTCTTGAAAGCATAAATTTAAAGAACGCGTATACGAACCTTACGAGCGGCCGACCAAAGAGAAACTTCTCCAAGGGAAACTGAAGTGTAACACCCTTTCTCCAACAAAAATATATTTTCAGAAATTTCTTTCAAAAATATGTGTGTGTGTGTATGTATAGTTAAGTGCTTGAGGGTGAGGGGTGAGGGGTGAGGGGTGAGGGGTAAGGGTGATGGTGAGGGTGATAATAATATTAATGAGGGGTATATTAGTCTCTTCACACATAATATGGGTATTGTGTGAGGAAATAAGTTGAAATGTCAAACAAGATTTTTCTAATTCCGAGGGTGGGTACAGTGGTTGGTTTCTCATCCATTATATAATGTATGTATTATAAATCCGGGATCAAAATTATAATTAATGAAAATAATCTGTTTAGGTCACATGCCCATCCATAATCTGCATATTAGCTACTTCAACAAAATTTGCAAAAGGCAAAAGGTGCAAACAGGCTTCCCATAATAGCAATGACTGGACTAGTCGCCAACAGCTGCACATTGAATCAGCAGATTTACCCCCATTAAATTAAGTTCGCACTACATATGCTAATTCTCCGGTAGTTCGACTGGAACAATCTACCATTTATTTAATGGCAGAGTTCATTTAATTTTCCTTCACCTACAAAATTAATGGTGAATTGCGCCAGTTGGGTATTAGTGTTACCTGGGGATGTAACCAAACCAAACTATCCGTGAACTATATGGATCTCGGCTCGAGAAAATATTGGTTCGAAATCGTTCATTGGCCTAAAAGAACCGAGCTCGAGCCTAATTTCGAGCTCGATAAAATTTTCGAGCCGAACTCGAGCCTGTAGGTATTTGGTTCGTAATCTCGCGAACTTGTTCACGAACACAGACTCGCGAATTGAGTTCGCGAGCCAAGCTCGATTATATATATATATATATATATATATATATATATATATATTGATATCTAAAAATATATACACTTAATTGCATTTGCCGTGAATTTACAAATTCGAGCTCGAATTATGCTCGTTTAATATGTTGCTGAACCAAGCTCGATCTATTCACGAGCTTAGTATTACATGTCATCGTACTCGAGCTCGAATTATGCTCATTTAATATGTTATCGAGCTTTTGTCGAACCGAACTCGAACTGTTCGCGAGCTTAGTAATTACAAAATGAGCCGAACTCGAATATAATTTTAGAAGTTCGAGCTGAACTTAAGCCGAATACACTGAAAAATCAATGAGCCGCACTCGAACCTTGCACTGTTCGATTTAATTCGGCTCGTTTACATCCCTAGGTACTACCTAACTAGATAGGTAAGAATTTCTCATATTTTTCATACAAGACATTAATCCTACCATACATGAGAGAAACATATCCTATATTTTGATTAGTGAATTGTTTTGCTCTAATGTGGCAACACAAGTTATCAGTAGCGGCCCTAGGCGTGGGTGATGAGGGCGACCGTCCAGGGTCCAATATTTTAGGGGGCCAAATTTTTTTAAGTATATTGTGTGTGTATATATATATAATTAATTAATTAATTAATTTTATTTATTAGTATAACTCTTATTTTTTTATGTTAAAGTGGCCTAAAAAAACCCCACCATGCGATCTATTCCCAGCCCATGGGATAAGTTACAGGAAATAGGAGATTAATATTAAAAAAGAAAATAATAAAATTAGAGACAACTTTGGGATAAGTTACAGGAAATAGGAGATTAATATTAAAAAAGAAAATAATAAAATTAGAGACAACTTCTTTAATTAATCAACGGTAAAAAAGAATTTTCCAATCCCAAACTCTCTCCCTCACCGAAAAGACTTCTTCAAACAAAAAGAAAACTTCATTTTCTGTGGACAATGACTACAAATTGGTGCCCTTCTATAAAATTCAGAATTTTAAATATCAAATCTACACTACTTGTCTGCTGATTGGCGTTGCTACGGTGTTGTTGTGCTGTGGCCTGCATCGTGCGCCACTGGCCACCGATATTTAGTGCAACTTTCGTTTTTTTTACAGAAATAAGCTTATAGAAAATGAGAAAAAAATATATGTATTTTGTGTACTATCTAGATATCTTTCATTTTTTATAGGGGCCCAATTTTTCGCTCTTACCCAGAACCCCTAAATTGTCAGGGCCGGCCCTGCAAGTTATAACTTGTAAATAACTTAAATCCGTACTCACTTATTCCAACTTTTTTCGTTGAACATTTTTTACAACATTTTGTTTACACATCGCAGCACCTTCAAAGCTATATGTGATTGAATAATTTAAATTAATTAATAAAATAAAGGAATTTGCATTAGTGAACATTTATGTCTTTAAAAAAATTATACATTCTTTTAATTGAAAAAAAAACAAATATACTTGTCACAGACATTTTGGATCTCATGTATATTATTAATGTTATATAAATATGGTCAATGGAAGATGTTTTAATTGAAGATGTATAAGTTTAAAGTTTTGTTATTCATATTACTTTTTTTTACGAGAACTATTCACATTACTTATTGTATTATAAATATACAATTTTTTAATTATTATAATAACTTAAAGCTTTATTATTCACATAACTTACTGTGTATACGGATATAATTTTCTAAATATTATTACAATATAAATAATTTGAAGAAAATGAAATCATATACCCTGTCTTATTTTGCTAATTTGATAAGGTACAATTTTCCAAAAGAATATCAATTCTCACTTACATGACTTATTTTATTTTTTGACGTGACATATTCAATCATATGTAAGAAATTCATGAAATAAAAAAATTAACTTTTTTACTTAGACTAAGAAAACTAGATATTAACATTTAAAATAGAACTTATATTTAACATAATTTTATTTTCTTGAAAAATAACTTTTCTTTTAAAATAGAGGGAGTATAATATATGATCAATCCACCTTTTACCGAACATCTAATCGTGAGAGGGATGTGAAATATGAATTTGGATTTTTTAAAGTAATTACCGTACATTTTGAAGCGAGAGTGATAAATCTTATATTTTATATATAAATAAATTGTAGGAGACATCTAAAGTGTTTTACTCTCTATAAAATGTACGATGAAGTACTATAGATATTCAAATCCATAAAATATCTGAAATTTCTACAACTACTAGTACTGAAAAAATTACAGTTATTGAGTTACAGCATCAGAAGAGGCATAGCAGCCAACAGCATCTCAACCCAGCAGAGTATTAGCTGGACTCATTCTCATGCAAAAAACATTAGTCCAATCCTAATTATTTACATTAAAATAATACACCCCCTCCCCTTCATCCTCTCTTCTTTCACTCTCTCACACACACACAGTGACACACACTGTATGTGAGATGTGAACACAGCCACAGGGGCCATAGCTAGAATCCACCCTCCTTCCTGTTCCTGCATTTACTCTCCCTGCACCTTCTCTCTCACACACACTCAGTGTGTGCCTTTGAAAGCACCAAACAATGCTCATCTCCTTTTCCTCCACCACCGTCCTCCTCCTCCTACCCCTCCTCTTTTTCTTACGTGCCGCCGCCCTCCACCACCGCCGCATTCTCCACCAGCCCTTCTTCCCCCAGGATGCACAACCCCCAACCCCCTCCCCACCCCCCGCCCCCAAATTCCCCTTTTCCACTTCTACCCCTAACAACACCCCCTTCTTCCCATCCTACCCCTCCCCCCCACCGCCCCCCTCCCCCGCCTCCTTCGCTTCCTTCCCGGCCAACATCACCTCCCTCAATGGCCCACACTCCAAATCCAAATCTGCCTCCTCTAAGCTCATCGGAGCTGCTGTTGCTGCTGTCTTCGCCGCCGTCGCCATCGGAGCCCTTGCCGTCTTCGTCCACCTCCGCAAGCGCAAGAGAAATCAACGATCACCGTCTCCTCACCAGCCTAAAACTCAAAGATCCGAATCCAATAGCACCACTCCCTCATTCCACGCTCCTCCAAATAACCACCACATTCCTAAGCTTCAGAGACCTTCACAGACCAGCTCCGAGTTTTTGTACCTTGGTACGTTGGTCAATTCTCACCCCGCCGGCGGCGGCGTGGCCGGCATTGCCCATAATGGAAGCAGCAGCTCGATAAACAATAATAAGAGTTCTAATTCTAGAAAAATGGACTCGCCGGAGCTCCGACCTCTTCCGCCACTGAACGCCCAACAGAGTCTACGGCGGAGTTATCGGAGTAATGCTGATGTGGCATCGAGTAAAGATGACGAAGATGAAGAGTTCTACTCTCCCAAAGGCTCGTTAAATGGCAGGGAGAGTTCTGTCGGAGCTGGATCAGCTTCTCGAAGAGCTTTCGCAGCCATAGATGTGCAGAATTTTAACGGCTCTACTTCGAATTCTTCCTCTACTTACTCTTCTTCAGCTTCCGGATCGGGTTCAGGGTCTCCGGCGAGGTCCATTTCCCTGAGCCTTTCGCCAGCAAATAGTTTGAGCCCCAGAAATTCAATTCCTAAGTCGCCTGATTTAATCGAGATTCAGACCATCGCGCCGTTGCATCGGCAAATGCCATTCTCCCCTCCGCCCAGAGATAAGGAATCTGCATCGCCGTCTCCACCAAGTTCATCGTCGCCGGAAAGATACTCCAGGAGAAGCGAGGAATCATGGATTTCGAGCATCTCGGATAAGAATATGGAATCTCCGGTGAAAATTAACACCTCTGTACAGCATAACACCAGTGCTATTCCGCCTCCGCCTCTAGCTGTTCCTTCCCGTCCACCAGTTTCTGCTCCACCGCCTCCACCTCCACCGCCGCCATCGAATAAATTGTCGGAGAGTCCTAGAACTCCAACGCCGCCTGCCAAAAAACCGGTTTCTCAGCCACCATCCCTGATTAAGCCCTTACAACCGATTTCCATTGAAACTCCCTCACTGATTTCTCCAATTGAGTTACCTACAAATGATCCACATATTGTTGATAAGGATCGGAACGAGACCACTCCTAAACCAAAACTGAAGCCACTGCACTGGGATAAAGTGAGGGCGAGCTCCGATCGGGAAATGGTGTGGGATCAGCTCAAATGCAGTTCGTTTAAGTATGAATGAGAATGATCTTCCTTGTTGAGTTAAATTATGCTGTTATTTTCAATTTACTTAATATGCCATTTTCTTGAATTTTATGCAGATTGAATGAGGAAATGATCGAGTCATTGTTCGTCGTCAACGCTCCGAAATCGACTCCAAAGGAAGCAACAAGGTGGCAGGTTCTTCCCACACCTGGCCAAGACAGTGGTAATAGGGTTCTTGATCCAAAGAAGGCTCAGAATATTGCAATCCAATTGAGGGCACTTGATGTCACCGTCGAGGAGGTTTGCGAAGGCCTTTTGGAAGGTAAGCTTTACCAATATTATGTTTACTGGTTTTTCATTTATTTATTTAAATTATGAAACAATAACCAGCTGATTGTAGAGGAAATCACATGCCATGATAGCCTATGCACATGATGTGTTTCTGTTGGTTGTAGCTATTTTATCATGGAGTTGAGTATCATGCTTCATAGGAAAATTATATAAAATTATGTATGGGCAAGATGTACATTGATTGTCATTGTGGGGTTGTTGCTAGTTACCTCTTATTTCCTAAGAGCCAAAAATTGTTGAAAGTTTCAAACATTGCTCTATCAAGATATGCATTTCCAGATCAGACTAAAAAACAACATATTTTTCCATTTCCTTGCCTCCTGTTGTCTTTCTGAGTCTCTTTTTTTTCACCTCTCATGATCTGCGATTTACGATTCTGACTTCGATGCTTTTGAATTTGCCCATCTCTTTTTCGGGTTTTCAATGTGAATAATGTAGGAAAGGCACTCTATCACATTTTATGGTCTGGGGACCATGAAAATTGCATATATAGTTTCTACATCCAGCTTTAGTGTCACAAGTAGTTTACAATGAACCCAAACTTTGACGATAATTTCAAGAAATTGGTCCATCAAAAACAGGGTAACGGTGCAATAAACTCATCTGGAAATGTTCTGATTGTATTGCACTACCGTCTATGCCTCTCTTTGGTAATCCACGAAGAATGTTTCTAAACTCTTTTGATTTTGTTTTTGAGAATACAGGCAATACAGATGCTCTTGGTACTGAGCTTCTTGAGAGTTTATTGAAGATGGCACCAACCAAGGAAGAGGAGCGAAAGCTTAAGGACTATATAGACGTCTCTCCTACCAAGTTAGGGGCTGCCGAAAGATTCTTGAAGGCGATTCTTGATGTGCCTTACGCTTTCAAAAGAGTGGAAGCGATGCTATATATCTCAAATTTTGACTCTGAGGTTGACTACCTCAAAAAGTCTTTTGCTACACTGGAGGTATTTTTCATCTTGATATGAGCTTTTTTAGGTGCATTCTAGAAATCTTTGTTGATTTGAGGCCCTAAATAAAAGAAATTAAGTTTCAATATCTTTTGCTATTTATTGGACACAAAATCTTCAGCCAACTTAGAATTTATTTAATATTACAGGCAGCCTGTGAAGAATTAAGGACCAGCAGAATGTTCCTCAAACTTCTAGAAGCAGTGTTGAAGACAGGAAACCGCATGAATGTGGGAACAAATCGTGGAGACGCACATGCCTTCAAACTCGACACACTCCTCAAACTTGTCGATGTCAAGGGAGCTGATGGGAAAACAACACTTTTGCATTTTGTTGTTCAAGAGATAATCAGAAGCGAAGGTGCTCGGCTTTCTGGTGGGGCACAAACTGAAAGCTCTTACACTAACGACGATAGCAAATGCAGAAAGCTCGGCCTCCAAGTTGTGTCGGGTCTCAGCTCAGAACTAGCGAATGTAAAGAAGGCTGCTACTATGGATGCAGAGGTGCTTAGCAGCGATGTCTATAAACTTTCTAGAGGAATCGGGGATATAGGAGAGGTTGTGAGATTGATTAACACAATGCCGTTGCAAGAAAACAATACGAATAAGTTCTCTGACTCGATGAGTAGCTTCATGACAAAGGCTGAGGAGGAAATTATTCGAATTCAAGCTCAAGAGAGTGTTGCTTTGTCTCTGGTTAAAGAAATTACAGAATATTTCCATGGAAATTCTGCGAAAGAAGAAGCGCATCCGTTCAGAATATTCATGGTGGTGAGGGACTTCTTAGCAACTTTAGATCGCGTTTGCAAGGAAGTTGGGCTGATAAACGAACGAACTATGGTCAGCTCGGCCCTCAAATTCCCCGTACCTGTTAACCCAATGCTACAACAAGTTTCAGCATCTTTGCCGAATAGACGAAAGCACTCTTCTTCAGATGAGGATAGCTCTTAGTTGGCGTTAATGGAGTTTCCGGTAATGGAAAATGTGATATGCATAGGATGGTGTCTTCGTAACCTTTTTAGGTAATAGCAATCTAATTTTTTAAAACATTTTGTATCTATTATATAGATGAATGTAAAAGATTTTGAGACTATACAAGAAAAATCTTGGTACTGTAAAGCATTTTGGTTTCAGAATTCTTGCTGTAAATAAGCAATGACTATCAACATGTAAGAAGAGATGGTATCATTTTCCTATTCTTCATTAGGGCATGGGTAGGGATATTTGTCGGTCTCGTTAAAACGTATCTGATGAAAGTGGTGGTGATATAATTAGATATAAAGATATGGTTTATGTTGTAATTATAGTCTGTGATAAACATTGATAAATTTCGAAAGTCATGTTCCATTGAGAATTGGACCACCGATTGTGATTTTTTTAGACATTAACCCTAAATGATACTAGCATTAAACTATCAATTTGTGTTTGCTGAACAAATCATAAACCATGACCAAGATACACAACTCATAAATAAGAACAATGCAGTATACAAAGTTTATACTCCATAAGTTTCTTTTAACCCAAATTTAGCAACAATTTCTATCATGAAATGGAGTTCCTTTATTCACATGCGCGAATTACTGAAAAGAATCGGCATCCATGCGCGAATTACTGAAAAGAATCAGCATCCATGCGCTCAACAATTCTGCGCGCTTCCTCCTCTGTTGCAGGAACCACCTTTCTGATCCTTTGTCCATTATTCATTGCCTTCGCCTCAGGTCGAACAGTGAACGTGAAGTAAAACCTATTCGACACCTGCAACAGGAAACAATCAATTATAGTCCAATTCTTATCGATAGCTTCTACTTGGTTAATTCAATTAACATTATACTACATACTCTATTTAGTTCGTCGGTTTATGATGGAAGCTCTTTAAGTTTCAATTTTCGGGTTTATGCAAATATGTGTTAGTAAAGAATTGCTACTATAGGTCAAGCATACCTCACTAGACCTGAATTCAGGACGCGTAACATGTGCAACAACTTCTACATTAATTAAAGGCTGGTCTGAATTCTCACTCTCGGTGTACAATACGCATGACTTGAACCGCAAGAAATCTCCAACATCCACCTACATCACAAACACAATAATTAGTTCTATAACGGCCATGTAGTTTGCTGAGAAACGAAACTCGGGAGTTTTACTAATAATAATATCTTCTACAGACAGCTATTCCAAATCTGCAACCAACAATTGTTCAGCTTGTGAAGATAAGAAACCGATGTTCGTATGTTGAAAACACAATAGATTAAATAAATGGAGGTCACTAGGAGATACTTACTGGTCTAAGAAAGTCAACATGATCAACTTCGAGAAAAGATGGCATCATGCCGGCGAAAGTATAAGCTGTCGAAAAGGCTAATTCGAACGCTCTGTGCATCAGAAATCCTCCAAAGATCCGACCGTGAATGTTCCTTTGCTGTGGCTGACAGATCAAGGAGTTCTCAAGACGAGTGTCTCTGAGAAGAATGCTGTCTCTATCTGCCAAGGCGGGCATGTCACAGAAGATCCGACCCTCTGCCAGTAATGCTTTAAGTCTATTAATCTCTCCGTTCTCAATCTCCTTCTTCTCGTCTTTAATCTTGCTCTTTCTCAGTTTATTTCGTGCTTCTGCTGCTTCATAGAGAAGCTTCTCTCGTTCCGTTTCTGGAGTAAGCCGATTCACTGGAGCAGCTTTGCGTGTCTTGTAGTCACGAGCCACGAAAATGAATGTGGCGGTCAGAGCGATCGAGTCAGCAGCTTCGGCTGTCTCTGTGGACGCAAAGCTTCTTTTAGTTGACTGCGCAAAATTATGCTGCAAACTAAATTTGGGATTGTGTTGGGTTAGAGAGGGTACCAGTTGCAGGCTGAGTAACATCGAGCTGAATCTCGATAGAGGAGCGGCCGACCCAAGTAACAGCGCCAGATATACGAAGATCAACGTCAACACTGATGGGCTTTTTGAGCACCATTTTGTCAACAGAAGCAGTCACCAGATAGAGCGGTCTGGTGGTGCTGTCGTCATCTGAACAATGCTAAATGGGAAAGTATAGCCAGTTAGCAACTCTGTGCCACCATTAAAGGTGTAACAGAAACTCGAACAACACACAACCATTGTTGGGTGTTGCCGTTACATATAGTGAGGACAACACACATAATGCAGGAAAATCGACCCCAAACAAGATCGTAATTTGTACAACTGTTTCCTATATAACATAAGGCCACAAGATTGAAGGTTAACTAGAATTGGAGACAATCCAATCCAGAACCAAACACCATGATCATATTATTAAGCCTACAGAAAGAGAGAGAGAGACAATAGCAACAACATCAATTTCAAGATGCTAAACACAACAACTACTAACAAAAACATCTTGAAAATATATTGAAATGGTGCCAGCAAGAGCATCAAGAATCATATTAGAAAGAGAGAGAGAGCAACAACAAACATCAATTCCAAGAATGGTAAACACAATATACTAACAAAAACAATATTGAAAATATACAGAAACAGTGCCAGCAAGAGCATCAAGAATCATATTAGACAGAGATAGAGCAACAAAAAACATCATCTCCAAGAATTCAAAACACAACATACTAACAAAAAGAGCAATCATGAAACCCTTATACCTTGACAGATATGGTGCCAGCAAGGGCATCAAGATCTTCAAGCAATTTTCCAATTCTGACCTCATTCCAAGGATCCCTATACTGCTCCCTAAGTATATAATCGTTAGAGAAGTTGTAGAGAATAGTCATTCTACTCTGAGAAGGGGTTCTAGCAAGCAATTCAGTCTGAGGGGGTGCATCAAGTGGGGGATCAAGAAGCCTTTCAAAGATTTGGGACCTCGTTTCCCAGAGGGCTTTCGTCACCGGTGAATGGTACATTCCAGGCCACAAACTCAGGGGCTTTCTTCCTTTGGGAGAAGAGCCCTCAAATGGGGAAGTCAAACTGGAAAAAATGGGGATGGGGCTGTTGGCTTCCATTTTCCTTGATGATTGGAGAACCAAAAGTACAAAATTCTTGTGAATTTTGGGAATTAAAAAGAGTGAAACCCTCTTCTTCTTTGGCAGCAGATTGTAGAGTTGCTGGTTATTTCTATGCCTATTGTTTGATTCTTTATTGACTGTAAAAAATTATTACAGAAATCAACTGATTTTTGGGAAAGGGACAGTAATGGAGGTTTTATTACGGCGCCAAGGATTTAAGTGGGCCACTCATAATATTTTTTTGTGAAAAGTTATCAAAATAGTCTTTTGTGTAATTTTTATATTAATTTTAATCTCCTTACAAATTTATACTAATTTTAGTCAATCCTTATCTATATCCTAATTATTATCCC
>JAUEKW010049593.1:0-13388 GCA_032274785.1 Ajuga reptans
CGTATGTGGCTCTCCTTGGTGGTGCCCCCATGGAAATGTGGAGGCTGACTTCTCCTATTGTTGGAACGATGTGCCCGTTGAATCCTATCAGGGGGTCTGAGTTGAGATTATCTTGGCGTTGTTGATTCGGAGTTGTTTAAATGTATTGTAGTATATCATATCCGCTGAGCTCTCTGCGTCTACTAGGACTCTCTTCATAGTGTAGTTGGATACCACCATAGATATTATCAATGCGTCGTTCCTTAGGTACCCTGTTGTGGAGCCGGTGGTTTCTTCAATCCTTATATACTTTTCCGCCATGTTGAGTAGTTCTTCCAAGGTAGTGGGGGCGTCCTACTATGGATTCCTTGAATCTTCCATGTTTGAGGTTTACTTGGACTATTCCCGCCAATAGCTCGTGATTTACGTTGGGGACTTCATGAACGGCCTCCACAAAGAATTGCATATACGTGTGGAGAGTCTCGTTCTTCTTCTGCACGATAGAGAATAAGTACCATGGCGTCTTGGCATATCCCTTGTTTATGGAGAACTAGTCCAGAATTTTTTGTGAGAACTCCTCGAACGAGTTGATCGACGATGCTGGCAGCTGATTGAACCAAGTGATGGCTCGCTTTGAGAACGTCGTCCTGAAAACCATGCAGAGGATAGCTTCACTAAGATCGTAGAGATCTGCTTTTGCGTAAAATTTATCTAAGTGCTCTTTCGGATCTCCAGTTCTATCGAATATTTCCCAGTTCGTGAGCTTCTGCCCGTGGGGGATGCTGGCCGACAGGATGTTAAAATCCAGCGGGCTCCTCCTTTGGGGGTCTCGAAAATATTGGTGACTTCGGGATTCCTTGCCATTTGGCTTTCTCCGTCGTCGTGGTTTGATTCTCCCACGTTCTCCAATGCGCTGGGATACATTGGAGGAGTGGGTGGTGGATTCTGCTGCCTTCGGGTCGCAATGAATTGTGCAATAGCTTTTATTGTTGCTTCATTGATTATTTCTTGTAACTTCGGGATTTAGTTGCATCGCTGAAGGGTTGTAGTCTTCCTGTGTAGGTACGTTTCTGAGGGGTAGTAGTGTTGATGAGTGGGGGTGACTTTGGCGAATCCAAGCGTTTTTCCTCCTTGGGGTCGTTGCTTGCTTGTAAGGTGTGTCCTAAAAAATTGGTGGAAATAGCTAGGATCTGATATTCGTAGGATCGTGAGCTTGTCGCGGTGGGTTGATAGAAACAAATGTCTTGGCTAGCTGGAGGTAGCTGTAGGGTGTGATCCTCCTAGTTGGCAGGAGGGAGCAGCAGGATATGTGCATCCTGGTGAATACGAGGTGGCTTGAGATGGCCCTCCTGGCTGGAAGGAGGGAGTTGTGGGAGATGCACCTCCCTGCTGGCAGCAGGATGCTGGGACTAGTCTTCCTGGCTGGCAGGAAGAAGTTGCGGGAGATGGGCTTCCCTGTTGGCAGTAGTTATCTATTGGAGGACATTCTCCGGGTTTTTTAGAAGAGTATCTTCCGACAGGTTGATATTCTGGCCTTCCTGCGGGGGATCCACTAATTGTAGCTGGTCCCTTCGATTTTGTTGTTCTCACTCCCACCCCTTCTGTTTTCCTACTGCAGCTTGTTGATTCTTTATATTCACCCTTCAGAAGTGCCAAAAAATGAAAAATTCAAAATTAATTAAAAAAAAAATCGATTCCCACAGACGGTGTCAAAATAATGTTGTATCGCAATGAATTACAATAATCACAATAATTTCATAGAAAAGTAGAATATTATTATATTGTGTAAGTCCATAATGAAACAGATGGGGGGTATTTATAGGTACAATTAGTGGGCTTCAACATGGTCTGGAGCCCAAAAAAAATCTAATTAGCCCTATCCTAATCCACTTAGAAAATTGGGCTCTTGGGCCCTTACAGTACAATAATTTGACTATTTTGACATTTTCTACCAAAAGGGGCCCATTTACATAATCTAGGTCCAAAGTGGGCTATACACATCATTAGCATTAGAAACGGGACTCTTATTTTGGAATAATAATTTATTTTGAAACATGACTATTTTTAGGAGATGGGGAGAGTATTATATAAGCACAGACAGGATTACCTCAGATATGGAATTTGATGTGGATTGGAGAAAATATATCACTAACAACTATTACAAGTGTATGTTGGTAAAGAAATGGTTCTTTTAATTTTTATCAAGGTGGAGTTTGTTGTGCTTGTATCAAAAATTAAGAAAGGATGATTATGAGTGGTCTACTCATGTGGTGGAGTAGGATGGTTCTCTAGTTTGATATTGATAATGACAATTGTCGGTGTATAACGGGTATTTTACTTTGTGAAGGTGGAGTTTGTTGCTCCTAGTTCCAAGATAAAATATACGTTTATCCGACATCGATTTTGAGATCAAAGGTTGGGAGCTTCTTATGACCATTTAAGAGACTCATTAGTTTTGTTCTCAATTTATGAGTCAAATGAATTATACTTTTTATATTTGATTCGTCTGAAACTCATTTCTTGTATTCTCCCAAAGAATTGGGAAGAAGAGTATGAGTCATCAAATATGTGTAGTAATGTGGAGTTACTAGTGTTGTGAGAGATAAACTATGTGTGATTGTAAAAGTTTCACATGGTAGTATTTTCCTGATACGGGTCGTGGTTTTTTTTTCCCGATTTTAAAGTTTTCCATGTTAAATTCTTGTGTTCTAAATTGTTATTTAGGTAGCGGAGGACATCGGTGAGGTTGGTAGAGGATGTGCAGGGGTAATTAGAAGAAGAACGAAGATAGGCGTTGGAGATTGGCGGAGCACGACAATGAGCCATAGAGATAGGCCGAGGGGAGATCGGAGGAGATCAGAATAGAGAGAGCGGCAAAGCAAAGGTGAGCGCTAGAGCGGAGGACAACAAAGCTCATTTGGCTGGTAAGAAGGTAGCAATTAAAATGACTTGTGTTTTTTTCTTATTTTTTCCCTTTAATCAATTTTATTTTTATCTTTTGTATTTTTGTTGGTATGCTGTTGCAATTCTGTTGATACTTTATGTCAGCAAGTTAAATAGTAAAATTTTAATTTTTCATTAATACCACCGATCGAAAATCTATCAGCACGTAACAACCCTTAATTTTTGTTAACAAGTTTCTAATAGTAAAATTGTTTACTGTTAATTGTCGTCAGTAAAATTCTGTCAATAAACAATCGTTATTTTGTCATATAAAGTATTAGCACATTGTTTTACTACTAATTATCATTAGAAAAAATTGATCTCTAAAATAACGTCGCTAGTCTATCGGCAATCCATTGACAAATTTTATTTTTAAATATTTTTATTTTTGTTGATATATGGTCGCAATTTTATCAGTACTTGACAACGGATATATGTTGTTGCTAAATATGTCGCTATTTTGTTGAATTTCTTGTAGTGATATATAATGCCCTTCTAGCTCTTTTGAGAATGGAAGTTGGTGGGAGTTCATGTGAGCCCTTTCCATAGCTTGCGAAAATTAAGATCAATCTTCTTTTTTATGTATGCACATAATTTTAAAGCGGGGCGGTTGTAACTAGACTTTGCTACGGGACGGGACGGGGGCAGGGCGGGAGAATAATCCTCATCCTCGTCCCTGCCACAACGGGGAATCTCCATACCCGTCCCCGATGGTGTAAGCGGGGAAAAAATTTCCCCGTCCGCATAAAAAAATTTCTGACCCGTGTCTTTCAAATTATAATCATTTTCTATATGTAACCCAATTCATGAAAGCGAGCAGTACATACTAATTACCATATTCAACCTCCAACCCATTCAATTATATTGTAAATTCTTCTTGGTCAAAATTACATGTAGAGCTGGTCAATGATGCTATATAATAAAAAATTCAAATTAAAAATCATCCTATTTTAATAGCACACGAGCTCAATAAGATGGGAATTGCATAATGTATTTTTTTGTCAAATATAATAAATGGCTAGGGTTTCGGTAAGAAATAGCATAAATTAGTAGATATAAGTAAGGGTAACTTAGTATATTTCATTTAAATATAATGGTAACTGCCCGTCCCCGTCACAGGGGCAAAAATTCCCCCATCCGCACCCACACTGAGGAACAAATCAGGGAATCCTCGTCCTGTTCAGAATGGATCACCGCGGGGAATGAAATTCCTGCCACATTGCCTCGTTGCCAAGCCTAGTTGCAACTATACCCTTATATCTACAGGAAAACTCTGTTTTGACCATCCCTTATAAAATCTACATTTCTACCCACTTTTTCAAGTCGGTAAACTAACTTGCCCCCATTTTTTTGGGTTACTTTTGCTATCTTCTTTCTCTCTCATTCCACTTACATCTTACTTTTCGCCATCTTCCTTTTCATGATCCACTATATGAAAATTCATAATACCAATTTAACGATTCACAATATCAATTTAACGATTCATGATATGCAATTCACGATGCACAAAGTCACTATTCATGATACCTATTTAATGATTCACGATATGCAATTCCCGGATCATGATACAAAATTCACAATACCAATTTAATTGTTGGGTGGTCGTTCCAGCCCGTCCGACTACCTCCATAGAGCTCCGCTTAAGCAGTGGCTCGGATTTTTATGTCGCTTGGCTTTCCCCGAATGATCTCGGTGAACTTCGGTGAAGACCCTAAAGGTTGCCCGTAACCATAGCCAACAAAGTACGAAACTCATAACCCAAAACCTACCTAGACCTTACTCACAAAGACACATAGAGAGGAATGATGAACGGATGAAGAAGGAGACAATATTGGTCACAAAGCACCATTGCCCTTTACTCTCACCCTCCTTCCCTCATTTGTATTCACACCATGGAAGAAACCCACATTTGTCTCACCTCTCATCTAACACTACAACGGCTCTCTCTCACTCTCGAAGGAAAGGGGTGCTGAAACATGCGGTTCTAATTCAAATTTGAAAAGGGCAGCTAATGCTGGGATATTGGTTATGGGCTATGGGCTAATGGATTTTTTTTGTTAATGAGCATGTTCAAAATTGTCTTAGTGAAAATTTTGATATGAAATATCTAGGAGATGCAAAAAAAAAAAATAAATAAATAAAAAATTGACATGAACATTGTTAGAGATATGACAGATTCTACAATTTTTCTCAATCAGATTTTTTATGTGGAAAAGATATTGAGTAAATTCTATATGTCTGCTGCCAAATCGGTGAATGCGCATATTGCTGCTCATTACGTGTGTTAAGTAAGAATCTGTCTCCCAAGTTTGAACTGAAATGGATTCTATGAAACTTGTTCCTTATCTAATGCAATTGATTATGTGATGTATCTTATGGTAAGCACTAGACCTGATATTACTTATGGTGTTAGTTGCTTGAGTAGATACATGTTGAGCCCTGGCATGCCACCTTAAGAAGCATTGAAATGACTTCTTAGATATTTAAAGGGTTCATTAAATGTTGGCCTTAAATTTTCAAAATATGTTCAAGGTGTTAAACTAGTTAGCTGTGTGGATTCAAATTATGCTAATGACAGGGACAAAAAATCAACAACTTCCTATGTGTTCACTTTTTGTGGGTCGTGTATTAGTTGAAAATCTCAGTTATAGCCTGTTGTTGCTTTATCAACTACTAAATCTGAATATGTTGTTGTGACTGAGGCCTTAAAAGCGGTGATCTGGCTAAATGATCTTACATCTAAAATTGAACTTCTTGATGGTAATGTTTTTATTTATTTTGATAGTCAGTCACGCATACACTTGGGTAAAAATCCCGTGTTCCATGATATAACTAAACATATTGATGTTAGATTTCATTTCATTCGTGATGTTGCTGCTAAGGGCTTAGTTAATCTAGAAAAGATAGCATCTGAGTTTAATCCTACAGATATGAAAACTAAGTGTTTGCCTGTTGAGAAGTTTGGGTCTTTTCTAAATACTTTGAATTTTGATTCATGTGATTAGACTGTGTGGTTGTGTTCTTTGTGATATAACTTACTTTGTATTTGCTATAAATCCACATGTACTAACTTTGTGTTTTTTGCAGGTGTCGTAAGGCGATGATGAAATTTCTATGACTCCCCCATTTAGTGTGAACTGGAGGTACAGGTGTCGGGCCAGAGGTGGAGAAACTTAGGTTTGGCCCAACATTTTAGACTTAATGCATGGACTAACCAACATCATATCATCCACATAAATGAGCAAGAAAATAGGAATTGAATCATTTTCTTTAAAGTTAAAGTAATGATCATATAAACTCATCTTAAACTTCAAAGAAAACATATATACATCAAATTTCTCGTTCCATTGTCTAGAGACCATTTCAAGCCATACAATGATTTTTTTAGCAAATATACATGATCAGGTTTCTTGCTGGCAATAAAGCCTTCTGGCTGCCTCATAAAGATTTTTGCATCAAATTCACCATGCAGAAAGGCAGTTTTAACATCTATTAGTTATAACTCCCAATCAAATTATGAAACTAATGCAAGCATAATGTGCACATTGGTGAATTTGACAACATGAGCCCTTCTTTTATAGTAAAACCCTTAGCCACAAGTCTAGCGTTAAACCTAACAGTTTCATTTTCATTCTTGACCTTATACAACCACTTACAATCCACAACATGACAGTTTTCAGGTTTAGGCACAAGAATCCAAGTCTGATTAACATGCAAAGACTTCATCTCATCTTTCACAACATTTAATCATTAAACAGACTCGTCAGATTTTAAGGCTTCTTGATAAGACTTAGGTTCACTTTCATAAACAGACTCGAAAACACTAAAAGCATGTGAGGTCATGTGAAAATGATCAAATTTAGAAGGTTGCCTTATGTTTCTTCTAGTTCTATCCCTAGCAAGTTGATAATCATCCAACACAAAATTTTCAGGCACATTCTCAACATACTCAACATACTCACCATGCACATCAACATTCTCAATATTTTCAGCAGGAAAATTTTCAAGCACAGTAGGTGGATTTTTAGTTTCAGCATGCAAATTTTCAGATTCATCAAAGTGACTCAAGCTAGGCAATCGCTTCACCTTATTTGGAGCCGGATCAGACTCAGCAATAGGCAAAGATGTAGTTGAACAAGGAAATTCATATTCATTAAAAATTACATCTCTATTAATTAACACTTTAAGACCAGGTTCACCCCTAATCCATAATATATACCCTCACACCTTCATGATAGCCCAAGAAAATACATTTTATGGACCTTGGTTTAAGATTATCAAGTTTTTTTATTAACAAATGCAGCACAATCAAATACACGCAAGTTCGAAATATCAATCTTCCGCCCAAATCAAACAAATTCAAGATACTTCCCATTCAAAGGCACATAGAGGGACCCGTTAATCACATATACAACATTCATAACAACTTCACTGAGAACATTCGATCATCTAAATAAAAATGGACTATAGATAGTTGAGTACTTAATTGCTAAATAATCATTCTTTGTGAAATAGGAGACTACTCACTGTTATCTGCTATCTGCTAACTATATCGTACGCTTAATGGAAATGAATAGGGTAGGGTTGTATCGTCTTCTTTACCGAAGTTAAGAATTTTAAGTTTATTTAATTCTTACATCACGGGCCCTCCTGATTCTTTGTTACTAAAACTTCGATTCTTCTCTGTTATTCATCAACACTCTCAATTTCTAGAATTGTTTGCAGAATTCCCCAATATGGAAGTGTTCACTGTAAGCTCTTCTGTAAAAAAAATTATTGTTAAGTTTTAGCGTGTAACTCTGTTAGTCATGTAGGTAAAATTTAACAGAAAAACTGACGGAGGTTATAATGGTTAAAATTCGAATATGTTATAATTTAATAAGTAATTATTGAAAGATTATGTTATATTTATTAAAATCGTGAAACTTTGAATATATTTATATATTCTGCGTCTAGAATATCAGTAGGTTGCGAATAATTTGTATCATTATAAATTTTATTAAGATTTTGCAATTCTACAAATATTATTAACTCTTTATCAACATTACAAATAAGACATTCAACCATAGACAAAAAAGTTGTTTCCATTTCGTGCGTCAGAACTACCACCTGACAAAACTTCAATAATTAACCAAATTTAATTATTCCTGAAATTCACAATTTGCTCCACTTGAGACAAGTTTAATTCCAAAAGTATCCCACTAAAAGACAACAATAAATTAAGAAATAAATATTAAATCTGGGGACAAACATAATTAACAACCCATAATTCCAACTGGCATAGTTACTGTAGTGCCCCTAATTAATTTCCGTCACACGCAACCGTCAGAAAAATATAAACAATCAATCCCATTAACGTGCTATGTTTAGAAAGAATCAAATCCCCCATTGCTGAGATCTATCATATCACCACCACTTTCTCTCTCAGATTAAAACAAAATAATGTCGATGCATGCGAAGACCGATTCGGAGGTGACGAGTCTGGCCCCGTCATCTCCGAACAGGGCTGTGTACTACGTACAGAGCCCGTCTCGGGACTCCCATGACGGGGAGAAGACGACAAATTCATTCCATTCGACGCCGATAATCAGCCCGATGGGGTCGCCGGGGCGGCAGTCACGTGACTCGTCGTCGACCCGGTATTCGGGTTCGCTGAAACCGAAGTCGAGCAATGGGTCGAGGCGGCACCACCAGCACCGGAGGAAGGGGGACAAGGAGTTCGACGCGATAGAGGAGGAGGGGCTGCTGGATGAGGACGGCGGCCGACGGGGGGTGCCGCGGCGGTGCTATTTTGTGATGTTTGTGGTGGGGTTCTTTGTGCTGTTTACTTTCTTTGCGTTGATCTTGTGGGGTGCTAGCAGGAATCAGAAACCTGTCGTCACCATGAAGGTGCGTGTTTGTGTGTGTGTGTATACATACATACTTTGCTTCTCAATTTAGGACTCATTAATATAATGGAGAATTAATGGAAGATTAATTAGGTTAGTCCTGTCTAATATTTACCATTTAACAAAATATATCTTCCGTCATTTATCTCCTGTCTAATATTTAGCATTACATACAACTCTTCTCTTCGACCCTAGATGAAGATATACAGTTTTAGTGTTAGAGCGATGTGGCTAGAAAGACTACCAAGTTCGGACAACTTACTAGTCAACTAATGACAAATTAAGCAAATGTAGTACTCAGTAAATATTAGGGCCCTTTTAATTCCCATGAGATCACCTGTTTCATATTGTGTTTCACAGTATTTACAAAACGACATGTGTATTAGATGATGTCATTATTTAATATGTGTCATATATTAAGGATAGTGTAACAGAAGATGAAACATGTAGTGTAACAGAGGATCCGAATTGCTTTTAATTGACCAACACACTTAGATTTTGAATTAATTGATTGCGTTGATTTAGGAAACTAGTAATTGCCTTGTATATAAATTAAATTTAGAACTTGAATTCTCGACTTGCACATGGTATAAAGCTTTTTCTAGTATTACATGGTATTAGCTAGTTAGGGTAGCACATTACTAACCAGCTCGACTGTACAATTAAAGATTTAGTTAATATTTCCACAATAGATTTAAAGATTTACTAGTAACATATATTCACAAAATAATTATATATGTGCTCGACTCTTTGTTGAATCGCATTAATTAAATAGATACAAAGTTGATCAATAAACTTTTTTTTTTTCAACCCAAAAAAATGTCATATTTATTTGAGTAGTTCTCTTGTACACAAGTTGTACGGATATTAAATCCGTGCAATCCGTGTCGTGGGCGGATTCACTAGGTTATGAATAGTTTTTTTTATGAAATGTATTATTGTTTATACTAAAATGTATTACTTGTTTTGGAGAAAGTTATCATGCTGAAAATGTATTAATGTAATATGCTAAAGAATAACTTTCTTCAAAACAAATAATACCTTTCAATATAAACAATGTTATATTTTTTTGGAAAACTCTACATAACTCGTAGATCCACCCGCACCTTGAATTATATGAATTTACTTGGTGTACATGAGAATTTGTGTATTTATTTAATAAAAAAATGTACTTTTTATTCACTAATTATGCCCCTCGATTTGTTTGCTAATTTGACTCATAATCATATGCCCTTTTTTTTTTTTTTAACTTGTTGTATTATGTTTGAATAAGAATCAAGAATTAATTTATCTCTCCCTCTTAATCCCTAATTTCTCTCTCCCTCCTAGCCTAGAAGTGTATTCTTTCTCCTTTTCATATTTATACTCTCTCTTTCTCATACTCCTCCCTATATAATTAGCAAGTAAAAAAATTGGAGAATCTTTAGTAACAAGTATTATCTTGGACGGAAAGTGGAGGAAAAAATAAGAAGACAAATATTTTAAAATAAGTAAAAAGCACGGAGTTAGTATAACTCCTAATATATATTTTTCTCGTAAGTATAAATGTAGCTTTATAATACACGTTTGACAAAATTACTCCATATTCTAATAAACCGATACTAAATGATTCACTAATAATTTTTTTAGTAACGAAAAGTATATATAATATGGGGGGCGGGGGGAGTGGGGCAAGCTTGGAATTTTTGTTGCGGTAGTCACGTGGCGGTGGGCGGTGCGACCATTTCCCATATTTTAGATGTATTTTAGGGGCATTTATTGGGTTGTGGGTCCCCCTTTAAATAACAACCATAGGTTAAGGTAGGAACCTTTACCTATATCCCAAAATAGGAATCATTCTATGCTACACTTACGGTTTGTTTGGTTTAGATGTAGTAGGATCTAGCACATTTGAATATATACGTTCAATGGATAATATAAAGTAATATTTGTTTAGGAGTCTGTACGCATATCACTACAAGAAATATTCATATTAAAGATGAAAATTAGTAACGGATAATGTCGGTCACGGTCACTAAATAAAAATAGAATAGTGACGGAAAGTGACAAAAATCATTAGTATCAGATTAATGACGAAATAACAACCAAATATTAGAGACGGACATAATACATCTCTATTATGTATGTAATTTGGTCTCTAATTCCATAATAGAGAGAGAAATTTCGTCGTTAAATTTAGAAACGGAATAAATCGGTCTCTAAATTTTAGAGACAAGCATTATACAGACCAAGTTTTTTCTTTCAAATATTGTAGTTTAGAGACATATATCATGTGATTAGAGACGGATTTTTCCATCTCTAATTTGATTTTTTTCTTGTAGTGTATGATGTGTAGTACGTGGTTCATCTAAAGAAACTAATAGTCAATATCTTACGAGTTTTTTAAACTATGCTGCATGTCACATATCTTGAGGCATACAGACACTACTCCTAAGGATAACATAGAATTTGTCTAAAAATAGAAACATAAATTAGTAGCTAGGTTCCTTGGTTAAGAAAATAGTGATAAGTAGTGACGCCGAATTTCAGTAAATTACTTGTTTATACCCTTGCAATGCAGAGTATAATGTTCGACAAATTTATGATCCAAGCGGGATCAGATGGATCAGGTGTAGCTACTGAAATGGTTACCGTAAATTCAACTCTAAAGTTCATCATTCGTAACAAGGGCACATTTTTCGGAATCCACGTAACTTCTTTACCCTTGGATCTTTCTTTCTCCGGCCTCACTCTAGCAACTGGAACAGTGAGTGATACGTTATTTCAAATTTTACACGATAACCACCAATAATACCGATATTTTTTCTTATTTTGGTTGCAATATTTCAGATAAATAGGTATTACCAATCAAGAAATAGCCGTAAAACGGTAACGGTGATGTTAAGAGGAAGCAGAGTTCCACTATACGGAGGAGGTGCCAATTTGAACAGCTTGGATGGGAAACCGATTGCGCCGGTTCCACTGGCCCTAAATTTCACGGTTCGGGCCAGAGCTTATATATTGGGCCAATTAGTGAACCCCAAATTCTACAAAAGAGTCCAATGCGCAGTGGTTTTTGACCCAAAGAAAATGAATGTCGTCATTCCTTTGAAGAACTGCACCTACAATTGAGACTAATTTTCTTATTGTTAAAAACAAATTCTCGAATATTTTTATTAAAAAACAATGGGGAAAATGAGAAATTGTTTTGTAAGAAGGATAATGGGGGAGTTGCTGCATAGAATCAATCTCATGGTTATATATTTTTTAGATTATTATATCACTTGTAATTTGCCTTTGTGATAATATTTTGATGAGTAATCTTGTTTCTCAAGCCACCAAACTTCTTTCATAATTGTGTATATTTTATTTCATTTTCTTTGAATTTTCTATGAGATCACGTGTAATTGAGTTCTTTCTACTTGTGATACAAACAAATACTCTCTCCATCCCAAATATATAGGCAAGTATTACTCTTTTTTAGATGTCCCAAATATATAGTACAGTTTCTATATATAGTGCTTCGTCCGTCTGAAAAAAATAGTCTTCTTTTTCCTTTTTCAGATGTCTTAAAAAGATAATCTTTTTTCTTATTAGAAATATATTAAATGCTCATTTTACTAATGTAATTTACACTTAACATGCTTTAATTAACCATATTAAATAACGGTATAACAAGACTTTCCATGTGTATTAAATAATCTTGCTCAATCTGTATGAAATTTGGATGAGAACTATCTTTTTGAGGTAGAGATAGTAGCATCTATTTAGATGATTTACTAATATGCACATATTCATATGAGCATTAGATAGTATATTAAATAATATAATACTTATTAAATATGGGAATATCAGAAAATTGATTATGTATTTGTCTTTTCCAATCACTTTTTTTAATCCTTGTGAAAAAAATCAATAAGCCTATATATATGAGACGGGGAGTAGTAAAAGGCAGATGCGAAGCTACATCTCCCATTATGGAGGCATGCGTCTTCACAAAGCTTTTTTTCCTTTTTTTAAGGGTGAAATACTAATTTTCATTCAAATATCAAGAGTTGGGTTGACGCCCTACATGTCTAAGAAGTAAATGCTCAATGTTCGACGGAACTTCTTCAATCCACAATCTATACTCATCTAGTGCAACAGGTATACGTGCCAATGCGTGCGCTACTCTATTAGCTTTACGTGGGACAAATGTGAAACTAGAGCATGTAATCGATCGAGCTAAAGATTGCATATCATCAATGATAAGGCCACAATATGCTTACTGAGTTTCCATGCTTCTCAACATAGCCATTAAGCTAGAATTGTCCCCTTCGATCTGCATCTCAGTGATCGTAAGCCAAATCGTAGTGCCAAACCTTCCAGCAAAGTGGTCGGTCCTTGTGCTCGAATGCGATGCACACAGCTAGCAAGGGATCCCCTACGTAATCTCGTACGATGAATCCCAAGCCTATTATCCCATCTTTATTGTGAGTTTGTGATCAATTTTATCAAAACAGGTGTTACTTCAATTGGGTTTATGCAGCAAATCAAGGAACCGAAGAGATAAGTGTGAAAACCGATCTGCAGAAGGTGAACCGGGTCTTAACATAATTG
>JAUEKW010050140.1:0-13379 GCA_032274785.1 Ajuga reptans
TTAATATATAATATTTAATTAATAAAATAAATGTTATTCACGTTTAGAAAATAAAATTATTTAATTACATTTTTAATGTATATTATTTATTTAATAAAATATTATTTATTAACGTTTTGTAAAATAAATGTATATAATAAAGTTTTGTAATATATATTATTTAAATTTAATAAAATTAATAACTCAACAAACATAAAACATAAAAGGGTGTTGCTATCTATCCAGATTATGGATAGCCAGACACCCTTTAAATAATGAAAAAAGAAATTTTTTTTTGATTACCATCTGTACCCCTACTTTTGGTACTGTTCATTATGAAAAATTTAAATGTTAAATTTGAATTAGAATTCAAATTTCAAATTTGAAATGTCTCTCTCTCTCTCTCTGTCCTATCATTTCTCTCTCTTCTCTATCACTCATTCTCTCTCTCTCTAACTTACTCTCACTCTTTCTCCAACTGTTACAACACATGATCCATTTCCGTCTCTTCACACCCTTTCGTATCTAAAAGCTCTGTAACGTGAAATGCATTTTTTTCTCCCATTTCTATGTAAACTCGTTCAATAGAATCCTCGACTTCCCGATCTGGGCGTAGTCAATTTTCCCCACACCTTTGTTGATACTGCTTTGTTTCATTTTGCCCGTCCGGAAAGTCTGACGATGGAGACCCACAGAAAAATGAAGTCCCACAGGGCATTAGCAGCGATGACGATGGAGAGAGTGAAGGAGCGGGTACAAGGTGCCGAGGTAGGTAGCAAAAAAACACAACAGTGTGAGGAATCCGTAGGGTGGATGAAAGGGTTGTTATTGGAATTTAATTTTGGTTTTGTTAGCGGTGTTGTTGTTTTATCTGTAATATGAATCAGTTTGGTTGAATCTTTTCCTCAAAAAAATAAAATAAAAAAAAAGTTTGGTAGAAGCTGCTGTAATATCTTGTGCAATCTTCTCCAGAAGTGACAGTGAAAGTGTAACCTTTTAGACCAGTGCCAATTACCTAGTAGGCCTATTTTGCCAACAGTTTGAACTTTGGACAATACGTGTTTGGCAAACGTGGAAACAATTTACTTCGTTCTTTGTTTTGGGCTGGCCCAAACCAAAAAAAAAAACCCGTATTTGGGCTTTTAATTGGCTGGATACGTAGCATAGATAGCGGAACTGCTATGTCCTTAAAAATGGTTCTGGTGTCCACATTCAGCAGTAGTTGGACGACCCATTTGATATTTAGGGGTATGCTGTAAAACCCAAAGCTCACCTGGTTATGCCATTATCAATTCACTCGAACCCGGGGAAAAATTCACAAAGGGTCCCGTAAATTTTTAATTTTACACAAAGGGTCCCGTAAATTTTTAATTTTACACAAATGGTCCCATAATTTCTTAGTTTTTTAAAATTTAATTTAGTCCCGTAAGTCAAATAATTGCTCAATTTTGACCCAATTGTTTTCGGAACTAATTGACCGAAAAAGGTCACGTGAGTAGCACGTGACCTTTTAAAATTGGGGAAAACCGGGGACGTGAGTGACGGGGCAATAAAAAGCTAATGTGGCTTTTATTTTCATTTTTTCTTGCTGGAACGTAATTAACCATTTATCATTTTTGACATTAAACATTTTAAAATACAAGCTCTCCTGATTTATTTGTGGATGTCGAAAATAGAAGTACAATGACAATTCAAATTAAGAACCTAATTACCTAGCAAATCAACAAGAAAAAACAAAGTCAGTACAACATCTTGAACTTTTGTTGTTCAACTTCTCTCAACAATTTCCATCCAAACCTGAATAAGAAATAAGCAATCAAGCTGCCGATTAACACACGAGCAAAAATCGTCTTCAAGGAAATAATTTGGTTCCTCAATTGTTTGTTCACAACCTTCATCCTTCTGTATGTATTATCCATCTTTGTCTTCTCCTGTATAAGAATCTCATTCTCAATCTGAATTACCCTCATCATCTCCTCTAACCTCAAATTTTCTTTCTGCAAATGTTCAACTTCATTCCTCTTTTCGTCGAGCCTCCTCAACAGCCCCCTTATGATGTTTCTACTTCTCTCACATAGTGGTGGATCGATCCACCAAAATTTTTTGCAATAACCATCAGTCTGTTAGAGAGTATTAACATTAGAACTTGTATTCTACGAAAAATACAGATGAGTTAACAAACATAATGAAGAATAACAAACGAAGCATACCGGGTAAATCGCACATCCGTAGAATCTTCGACCAACATTATCATCTTTCCATGACGTCACCACCGGCGCAATCAAAGAGCAATGACACACTAGATGGTTATGCGAGCTCCCACTCGAAGTTGACATGATATCTTGGGCGAAATTGGTGGAGACCCAAATTAGGGCTCTTAGGTGGGTTTTCAATCACGAAAATTCGGGCTCTTGGCTGGGTTTGCAAATACTTATTGTCTTTTATAAATATTTAATGTTAAAAATAATAAATGATTAGTTACATGCCAGAAAGAAAAAAGAAAAATAAAAGGCATATCAGCTTATTGCCCAGTCATGCACGTCCCCGGCTTTCCCCAATTCTATAAGGTCACGTGCTAGTGACGAGTCCATTTCCGGTCAATGTGTGAACCTCCGATCAAATTTGGGTCAAAATTGAGTAATTAATTGACTAACGGGATTAAATTAAAACAAAGTGAGAAATTATGGGTTCATCTGCGTAAATGTAAAAATGGACCATTTGTGAATTTTTCCCTTTAAACCTGTATTGAAATTGTTGCTTCACGTTTAACAAACAAACAGTTAAAACATTTTTGGATTTGAAGCACGAGTTTTTGTCATTATCATCGAATTTGTCGTGTCTTTGGTCCCTGTTTTATAAATTTGGACATGGCTTATTATGTTCATTTTTGTGTGCACTAAACCTGAGCTACATCAAGTTTACTTAGTGAAATTATGAAAAGTTCATTAATACGTAGGGTTGAGCATTACTCCAACCTAATGATACAAGTCCTTCTCCTCGGAGGGAAGTCGGACGAATGCTTAATAGAAGTTACATTATAATTCTTAATACTTAGTTACGGGTAATCATCCCACAAAACATAAAATAGTTATAGGGTTTTCTGCTTCAGCAAACCACGGCTAGTTGATAGTAGAGCTTGAGTCCGGAATTATAACCACTGGGACTTCCCTTGCCTTCTGTTCACGAACCGCTTCCAAGAACATGTCGTAGACCTTCACCAAGGGTTCTCCCTCCAATATCAATGTCCTCAGTTCTTCTTCGTGGCACGCGTTAACAATCCTTTTCATGAGGCTTGTCAACTCCGCCTGCATTTCATCATGTTTCTTCCGTGTTTTTAGGTAGAGGACCTCCAAGCTTTTCGGCGATGGAGGTGTATGCCATTCTTTTGGTAAGGTGTCTTTTGTGGGTGTGGAATCCATGGGTGGTTCAGGGTTACTTGAATAGAATTTTTAGTTGAAGAGTGGTGGTTGATAAATGCTGTGGAACACCAGGTTTTATAGGTTAAAATTGTGCAAAATGGCGGGAGAACTCCATCTTGTGGGCGGGATAATGGTGTCAAATGAGATGCCCTAGATCGTTAATATAAACCCTAGACAAAAATTGATATTTAATTATGTTTTCACCTTAATAAGTTTCTTAATCATTTTGTTAGTAATATGGACATCCAATTTAAATTTGATTAGTCCATAAAAGAGGAAACACGAGTACTTAAACATAAAAAATAATTTTAGGTGGTATCTCCACAATTGTAGTGTTAGGTGTTTTTTTCTAACAAATGTGGTAAACCTGGTCGTTAGCTTAGGCGTGTTACCCTTAACAGTATATGTAACTTCCACTAACATTGATGTTCACGCAACATATACATCACACAGATGTAAAAAAGGTTGTACAGCGTGAGATTTAGGAGGCCGTAAACTTATTTGCACCTTGCTAAATAGCTAGAATATGGTAGCTAGAAAACAAAATAAATAAATTCGCTATTTTTTTTTTATTATATAGTATGTATTGTGTGCAGCATTTTTTTTAACCATCACTTTTTACAATTTAAATGCTAACCATCATTTTGAAAGACTTAAGGAAATTGGCTTTCTTTTTTACTTTAAACTCATAGATAACATTTGAATTGGAAAAAGTGATAGTTAACAAAAAAAATGTACACAATAAACACTATCTAATTAAAAAAAATTAATTTTAGCAAAAAAAAATTTTTTTTGTTATTTGGGCTAGCCAGTTTCTGGCCAGCTATCAAAACCCAAATGATTTAGTTCATAAATTACAATTTTTAGTTGTATACCTGTTACTCCAAAAACTTAACATTTTAACTGATATTGCTGTGAAATGTAGAACACAGTTACATGCAAACCCTAGTTCACTAATCAGTTAAACCAGCTTGTTTTTGCCCCTTATACCAGCACGCAATCGACGTTTTGTTTGCTACTTCCATTATTTTTAGAAGGAAATAAAAGTACAACCTGCGGTGAGGATAGGGTGGTAGGCGTCGAATCAGTGGCATACCACTTTTGGGCAGACAATCCAGGCCTACGTCCCACAAAATCCTATTGACGCCAGGCTCAGTGCATCTCAGTTTCTGAAAACTCGCATTGTTATCTTTTTGGCTACGAAAGGACATTCACCTGGAATAAGAAAACAAGAACCAGACCCATTTTTGGCATGTTCATGGAAGCCTGAAATAAGAACTTTAGATGCCATTAACTCCAACTTTATTGCCATTTTAATCGAATATTTTTGGTGAGATTTTCAGTAATAAATTCTTTTGCCTAAATTTATAGTAATAGTCGAGGTCGGATTTTCATAGGTGGCAACTATGTATTTGTGTAACCTTTGCATAGTTAAATAAATCAATTACATAAATCTTATATAAAAAAAGGTTGTGACACATTTCTTTTTAATTTGTTATAATAAATTATGATGTCACACCATTGTCGCGTTCTGTGAATTGGTATTGTAAACCTATAATAATTCATTGACATCTATGTTCATGGATTAATAAACAAGGAAAAAACAATAACAACCTGGTCAGCTGACAACAATATTAGAGGTAAATAAGTGTATGAAATTTGAATTAAGTATATAAAAATAATCGCTACACATTTTAATCACATTACCCATCGCGTATTTTGAATGCTAGGAAATATAAGGACTATCTAAGCGTCTATGATGGTGCTTCGGGTAATTAAAACAGAATTTGGCTGAACAAATATTTTCCCTAAATACTCTAATTTTTATAAAAATAAAGATATTGGCCTATTACATATCAGGAACACACTCGCAATATTACATCATTTATATTTATCTTGCTATAAAATATACGTTGTAACATATTTTTTTTTCTTAGGTTTTACTAAAATCTTGCGCCGCACATTTGTGGAGTTTTGTGCATTGGTAATTTAAACCAATATGTAACTAAGATGTTAGATCATGTATAAAAAACCAAAGAAATAAAAGAAAAAAAATTCTTCGTCCTTTTGGGACCAATGTTGTTAATCCTGAAGCAACACATAAGTGTGTAAAATTTGAATAGGTTATATAACTTTTTGATAAACAATTTACTCACTACCACTGCACGTATATATAGTGCTACGAAATACAAAAAAATTCTCCTCGATGATCCAAACTTTCAGTAATTTAAACAAATTTTGTCCAAATATTATTTTCACAAAAATGGTTGAAACTATAAGAAACATGTCTGTTTATTTTCTAAACTTCTTGTAATGGGGTTTGTTTTTTTTTATTATTAAGGGAAAAAAATGCCAAAATAACCAATTCGGAAAAAATGTACCACTAATGTTAACAGAGTCTCCAGCTTTAGAACTGTTGTAATCATCAACCTACTTTAATTGTTGATGGTGACATATAAAAGAAGCCCTCCGTTATGTGACATTATCCCCAACACATTAACTCGGATTAAACACCGAATTTCTTCTGTAAAAATTTCCTCAACATGACACAATGCCTCCAATACCCGACCTCAAAATGAGACCATATAGGTTTTGGCGCAAAGCTGAAGAAGTAATACTTTTGGAGCTGCTGGAGAAGGCTTCATACCGGCTGAATGTAGGTGATCACATGGTTATGCGGGATGTAGTTCAGGCGATGGTAGCCACCCTCACAAAATTTGGTTGTCCCAATTTAACAAAATCTGACGTGGTGAAGAAGCTACAAGAACTCCGAGACAGGTTCGTAAACTTTGTTTGGTTTATCTCAACGCCTAACATAATGTACGACGTCCGCCAGAATCGCATCGTCCCTAAGGAGGGTTACAACGCGAAGAAGGAGTCACAAATGGCCCGTATGTTTAGGCTTATGGGGGAGCCAAGGTATAACTCACCGGACAGGTTGTTTAGGACCCTAAGCATGGACACACTAGATTTTGCATGGCTTCTAATGGCGGTGGAATATCCAGACTATGATATTCGCTGGGTTAAGGGTCCAGTTCGTTCTCCGCGCGCTTTTTAGGGGCGTGGATGGAGCGTGGGGGTGACGGACTCCCTAGGGGTCCTCCCTGAAATCTGATGATATTTCTCCCATCAAAGCTGGTGTTATTAGGTCTTTTTGATTAGTGAAGTTGGAGGATGGACCTCCCCCCTATTTTGATTATCGTTGGATGTTATTTAATTAAAAGTTTAATACTTTTTGTCATAGGAACTTTAGGGGCACGAATATGTATTTTCCCTTCCATGGTCTTATTACATGATTTAATGTAAGGATAACCTGTTCCTTCATACTTGGTCTCTACTCCTTACGTCATTCATATATCTGTGTTGCATGGGATTTATAAATTATTCTGTTACTGCTCAAAATCAAAATGAAACCCTAGCGCACCATTTTTTGTTACGGGATGGGGGCTGCCTTTCGAAGCATCAAATCAAAACATGAATTACAACAGCATTAAACCAACCCTAATGTATTACCAACAATCCGGGAGCAGTTTGATATACATGTCCCACAAAGATCACAAAATAGTTAGGGCATACACATTAGGGCAAACAAAAACGAGTAGCAACAGAAATAACCAAATTAAGGGCAAGGTTGGAATCAGTCAGGCAGTATAGACATGGAACGTCACTTCATCCTCTTTCGGGTGAAATTCAAATTCGCACCACTGCCTATGGACTAGCCCGAGATACCTGAAGATCTCAGAACATTCACTTAAAACTACGCGCCGATTAACACGGCGGGAAATCCTAACAAGGAAATCTCTCTGTCCCATTCGCATGATTGCTCTTCCTCGCCGGAGTTTCACGGCTGTGAAGTTATGACGAACAAACACCCGGGGAACTTCCTACAATTTTGGTGAAAAAAATTCTACATTAATTTTCACGAACAAAAAATATTAAAACCGACAGAAAGAAAGATACTTTACAAATACAAGGTTAAATTAACATGCTAATTAAGTGTTAAGAAAGTAAATATAAGATAACTACAACACCACGACGCAGAATCTGAACGGTTAGATCAACTGCAAATGAGGGCAAGTCATCCACATCCGGTCCCACATGTGTTGAATCAGATCCGAACAGTAAAAAAAAATTATTAAATAAGAAATTAAAAAAGGGCGAAGCGACTTTTTTTTTTACTTTAAAAAAACTGACCTCCATTGCCCTCCATTCCAACAGCTTGTGGGTACGATTGAACTTACCAGAAACTGAGGATGAAACAAGCAAATATACGAATTTCTTTTGATTTTTAATTTTGAGTTTTAGGAGAGCAAAAAACTTATGGCGTGTTGTCTAATTAGTCTTAATATATAGTGTGTTTAAAAAAATTAGTTGGGTGGGCGAAGGGACAGGGAATGGGAGAGACGGATAATTGGCTATTGAGATTCTCAAAAATTTCTTTCTCGTTTAGTGTAAACAGATTGGTAATTAACGTCATTCATTCTCCCTGTGAGTTTTTCAAAACTTTGATTAATTATAGGATCACAAACTAGGTTAAAAAGACCCTTAAAATATAAAATTAAATTTACAGTTATATGTGACAAGGTTTTATTTTTTGTATGTGGTTATGTTGCCGGAATTACAGATTTAGTTATTTGTTAGTGCTGGAAAAATATATCGCCGGACCATTTTAATGAAATAAACCATATTCCATTCGAGTAATTTAACTACGAAGCATGTGGTGAATAAAGTGATCCTTTTTTTGGGCCGTGTATAAAAAACACTACCAAGTTAACTGGTTAATTAAGAACTAATATTTATCCCACATGGTTGACTTGGGTGATAAATTGATACTGTTTGAATAAGCAGGAAGAAAATTTTCGTATCGGTCATGGCCCGAAACAAAATTAGTATTCTGGATTGTTATTGAAACATTTTATATTCACGTCTCTTCAATTTTTTTTTTAATTTTTGTTTTTAATACACGTATTGTTAAATTTATTTTCTATGATAATAAATATATAACAGCGGGAATATTTTATTTAACTTACCAGAAATATCCTTTGAGTTTTACCAAAGATGCACAATGGTTGCACCACTCTCAAATTTGATTTTAAATTAAACATTTCACACATTAGGTTTTGAGGCGGTCCACTTTCCCTTTAGGGTTAGTCCAAGGAGATTGTTATTTTATGGGTCCCACATCAATATTAAATTATATTTAACATTGCGTATTGCAGGACGACGACATTGGAAATGTGAGACTTGATGGACGGCCATTACTAGCTGGCCCTAGATAGGCTGCCACATTGGAGTGTGACACCGACATTGGGGATGGTGCCCGCCTGGTCCCACAAATCTCCCAAATCTGAACGTATGATATGCGCATGGAGATATGAAACAAAAACCCTTGACCCTAAACCCTAAACCCTAAATCCTAAACCCTAAACACTAAGTGTGTAAAGAGGAACCTCAAACCCTAAACCCTATATCTTATTTTTTAAGCAGGATTTTTTTGGTTTACGTTTTCCTAATTGACAAGTTATTGTCGGAGTATCACCCACCACTCGGTAAAATATATAGTGCGTGCTATACAAATTGACAACCCTACCCAATACTTACGTCACAAATATATTTACACACATACCTTAATCAATGTGAGGAAAAAAAATATTTGTCTATCGTCTAAACTCTAGATTGCAATTTTGGGGGGTATTTCACTAAATTCTCAAATTTAGTGGGAGTCTAGCCCATTTTGTGGGAGTAATAGCTTGCCCGTGTTCTAAGAACGGATACATTACAACGTATTTATGTTACATACATATTTATGCACAAGGATTAACCTTTACACATCTTTTTGCATGTCCCACGATGACGCTAGTCCGCAATTTTTGAGTGTATGAACAATAAACGGTTTTGGTCAATTTGGTTTTTGGTTTATTTATATTTCACTAAATTCTCGGATTTAGTGGGAGTATAGCCCGTTTTGTGGGAGTAATAGCTAGCCCGTGTTCTAACAACGGATACATTACAACGTATCTATGTTACATACATATGTATGGAAAAGGATTAATCTTTAAACAAAAAAATGCATGTCCCACGATGACGCTAGGCCGCAATTTTGGAGTGTATGAACAATAAACGGTTTTGGTCACTTTGGTTTTTGGTTTATTTATATTTCACTAAATTTTTGGATTTAGTGGGAGTATAGCCCTTTCTGTGGCAGTAATAGCTTGACCGTGTTCTAACAACGGATACACTACGACGTGTTTTTGTTACTTTCATGTGTACGAAGAAGGATTATTCAATATACCAAAGTTTGAAATGCCCCACGATGTCGCTTGTCCATATTTTATGGAGTGTATGAATGGTAAATGGTTTTTGTAAGATTGGTTGTGGTATTTATATATTTCATGAATTCTCGGATTTTACGGGAGTATAGCCCCTTACTCGGCGTAGTAGCTTGGATGTGTTATATAAACGGTGAAACACCCACGTATTTAAGTTACGTACATACTGACACACAAAGATTAGTCTATATACCAATAAAAGGCATGTCCCTCGATGACGCACATACGGTATATTGTCTACGTACGAACAATAACGTTTTTTTTGTGATTGGTTTTGTCTTTTGTTATTTGTTAATTTCTCGCAATTCATGGGTTAATAGCCCCTTACTAGGAAAAATAACGTGCCCGTGTTATTACAACGAACATACTACGACGTATTTATGTTACTTACATATTTACACACATGGATTATTGTATATGCCAAAAAATGCATGTCCCTCGATGAGGCAAGTACGTAATATTGTAGTGAAATACCAATAACAATTTTTTTTAAGCTTGGGTTCTGTGTTTTTATATTTCTTAATTTCTCAAAATTTTTGGGATTATAGGCCCCGTCGAGGACTAATTAATTGACCATGTTCTAACACTGGAAATACACGAGGAAGTTAACAAATATTAATGTATTTGCACAAAAAGTCATACCCCAGAATTGTTTTTTGCCTTTTTTTAATACATAAATTCTCAGATTTTTTAAGAGTATACCCTCTTCCATCACAGTCATATATGGGCCGTGTTGTAACAACAGAAACACCGAGGTACGTAATTTAATTAAATTTTTAGACACAAACATTAAGGAGTCTGCACTAACCTTTCTTTGTATGATTGGTTTTGTTCCCCATACTCTGAGTAATTTCTTAGTTTATATGCAAATCTTCCTCGAAAGATTCAGAAATTTTTTGTTTTGATATATTTCCGAACGTAGCGGGGTTATGACGACATATCACCCGTTACTCACTACTGTGAATTATGCGAGTGATGAAGATTATATTAAGAAATTTATTTGGTTTGTGTAATAAAAAGATAGGGAAATTCCAAAAATAATTTAGTTTTTATATTTTAATATAAAACTGAATTATGGGCGTGGCTAGATTTGATTGTTAGTAACAGTACTCATTTTCAAAAATTTAAGCATTGCAAATACATCCAGGCGGCAAATTTTTTTGTATATAAAAAGAAGGGTGTTGGCTCCATTTCTCCTACCTCATAGTCATTCCTCCATTTCTACTTACAATTTGCACCCCTGTCCTACCACCTCTTAATAACATGCCCCTTATTACTTTGGAGGAGATGTCGGTGATGCGTTACTGGATAAGGACAGAGGAAAATATCCTTGTGTCTATGTTGCTGGCACTAGCTCGCACAACGGATGTGTCCGATACCAGGGTCATGAATGACGAGATTGAGCGCATATCTGAGAAGCTTACTCGGATGTTCCGTTGCCCCATCACCCCAATAGACATCACGAAAAAAATCCAAGCATTTGACAATCGATTTGTCTGTTTTGTCTGGTTCATTTTGAGAAGCGATGTCATGTACGAGGTTTATTCCAACAGGGTCTACTCGCTCTACCAGCCAGGGGCCTATGTTCCAAGGGTGAATTATTTTTACCTAAAAATACTTGAAGTTACTTGAATTTTTCTCATTACATATATGTAGTCATCGCATCTGATTTATAATTTTTTTATTGTTGGGCTATACAGGAGACTGAAGTTGAACACCTGTTTCGAGTTGTTGGGGAACCCCTCTACGTGTGCCTCGACCATTTGTTCCGGCGTCGGAGAATGGATGAGCTGGATTTCAGCTGGCTCTTCACAGTTTTCAGTGGGGTGGACATTCAATTGCTTGGGGAGCCCCAAAAATTTGTCCGTTCTTGGCCCGTGGTTGGTGAGCAGGCTTAAAAAATCAGTGTTGCAGATGTCATCATTGTAGGGGTGAGGGTGTGCTTTTATAGGCATTTTATATGCCTTATCTGATGGTGTGTCATAGTTTGTTTATTTTAGGTGGGATGTTGGTTGGTTGTTGTTAATGTTTGTTGGGGAACATTTGTTCTTGTACTGGTTTAACTACTTGAATCGTTTTATAATATTTTTCGACGGTAGTTGAGCATATTGGTGTATTAATCGTTTGATTATCTGTGTTTGTGATGTGCTTAATTGTTTACGAACTCTGTTTAAGTTGTTAGGGATGGAGATACCCCGCTGTGTTATGGTTCTGAAAAAATGCAACCCTTGCATCGTGTATACAACCAAAAAATGCGCTAGATTATACGCAATGGGTCTTACAGAATCAACGTAAAAGTATTACACTAAATTATCAACTGAGCAGACGAAGCAAACGTACCCTAACACCCTAGGCGGGACCCACAAACCCTAATTGAGTAAATCTGGTGCGGCAGTACTCGGATTTAACATACATCACGTTTACCCAAAAAAGGTAACCTAACCAGGGTTACTATGTTGATTTCATTGAATGGCTGTAGTTCGAAACGCCCTTAAAATGATATCTTCGCCCACTCATATTCAGAACCCAATTTCTCCATCTTGCCTCTGATCCTCGAAATGGAACCCACTCCGCGCAATCGCTTTGTTGACGACGAGGTTATCCCGCTGAACAAAATCTTCAAATCGAAAGTGCGCACCGCAGAGGCATCATATCGATTCAGTGTCCCACCGGATATGGCCCAGTGGCTAGGCCGGCACAGTCAGGAGGTGCGGTTGGTACTAGGAGACCACACTATGGAATTTAACTGTTGGTTGGAGTATCGAGAGATTTCAGAGAGGAAAAACCTAATGTGCAGGCTCAAGGATGGATGGTCGCGTGTATACTGTTGGTTGGAATTGCATCAAGGTGACACCGTTGTTTTCGAAAAATGCTTGACCGTCCCCAACGGATTCCATATTTCTATTGAAAGAGGTAAAAATAGCATTAAGGTCGAAGAGTTGTTCTGGACCTGACCGTACTTGAAGCACCCCGCTTGTGGTTTTCTGTTGTTGTTCGTTTGTCCTTCCACCGCCCCCCCTATGAACTCAATATTGGCGTCTGACTGTGTTATTTTAAGCCCAGAGTGGTTGCACTCATGTTTGGGTTGTTTTGTATGTGTTCATGTTTCCTAGTCTGAAGTATTGGTTTGTTCTTCCTTCTATTTTGTGCAACAACTTAATATAATCAATTTATGCACCGTGTATGGTCACTACAGAAATTTACCTGAAATTTGTTGTTTTAAGAGGCTCTTACAATCACCACAATTTAGTTCGGGCATTTTGCTAAAATAAGGCAGCACTTTAATTAATATAGCTAATCGGTAGTAAGAATAGGGTTGTTCAAGTCGATTTCGTGAATGCCTCGTGCTGTTGAAACCCTACCAACCCCCCCTCTACCCCTTCGTCCCCTTGATCTTGCACCAGTGCGTCCCCATATTCCTTTCAAAACCTGACGCGAATTGGGAACCTCTTGGTCTGCCCACGGGTCGAGCCACTTCGGGGTTCTGAATTGGTGTTCCGCCAACTGACTCCGTGGTATGACTCACCGAGGGTGTTCCAACAGTTGAACCAAATGGATTAGGGCTCCAGATACTGAGTTCCTCCTTTAGGGCTTCGCAACGTTGCTTTATTAGCTCCATCTTTCCCTCGCACCCAATAGCGGCATCTGTACA
>JAUEKW010050360.1:0-13377 GCA_032274785.1 Ajuga reptans
GAGTACTACCTTGCGTAACACTCATCTGACTTGAGCGTCGGAGGCTCATCGCCGGAGGCCCCCTCCGGTGTGAGTTCTTGCAGGGCATTCTGTGGGCGAATCCATCAGACGAGGAGTCCTTTGCAAGCATCTCATCGAAGCGGACTTAGGTAATTTCCTCTAACTCTGTTGAATGTATGAACATAATACGTTAGAGCACATCACATATATATATATATACATATCTTTTTAGAGATTTTTTATATATATATATATATATATATATATATATATAAAAGATTGAGACATTCTTTTTAGAGATTTCTACAAAATCCTAACAAACTCCACTATTTTTTTTTCTTCCATCATCGTTTAACTAAAGTAGTATTGTATGTAAATCCCGTTAATATTTATTACATAACAAATATTATGAGAAATTTTAGTACTTTTGTTTAAGTCTTAAAGAAATAAAATTTAGCAAAAAGTCATGGTTCAAATCGAGACTAAATAAATTTTATTCAAACCAAACCAACCCGAAACCATTGGATTTATAAGTTTTTTTGTTTGGTTTGGATGTCAAATTTTCACAAATCGAAGAGCTGGTTTGGTTTAGCATATGTCGTACAAACCGTTCAAACCAATCACGCACACCCCTATGCACAACCTTCTATGAACAAAATATATGTTGACTATAAAATACACTCTCCGATACACTCCCTCCGTCCCATAAAAATAGACTTACAATTATTTTTACAAACGTTAAGAAAGGTAAGTTAATTAGGAGTAAACATGAAAACTAACAATTACTGATGTGTTTAATATAGTAAGTGGTCTATCTTTGCGGGACAGATTAAAATGAAAATTAAACTTATCTTTGTGGAACGGAGGGAGTATTTTATTTATTAATTTGACTTATTCAATTATGTGTAACTTATTCGTGAAATCAAATTTTCCAAAATTTTATTTTAATTAATAAAATAAGACATTAATTTTTTAAACGTAACTCAGTTTTTGGACGAAAAATATTTTTAAAGCAGTACTCTTTTGATAGAAGGAGGTTATTAAAGAAATAAGGTGGGAGGGCTATGTGCGATGTTTTAAAAATTGTCCAAAAATACTTTAAAAGTTTTTAAAAAAATGTTTTAAGAGAGAATTGAAATTCCAAAAACAATTATTGATAAAGAAACTCAAGTTAAAAATCCCAATAATATATATATATATATATATATATATATATATATATATGATTACAATTATTAAATTTCCTTTAATTTATTTTAAATATTATGAAGTAAATAAAAGATTGTAATACGAAATAAAATCATGTACTATATGTTTAAGTTCTTATGTACATTTTTAACAAAAAACTGGAAAAGTAAAAAACAAATTTGGTTTGACAAAGTAACAATATACAATAATATTTTTATTCAGTTCTGAATATGGCTCTTTATTTGGTTTGACAAAGTAAAAATTGATGTTTTCTGCAAAAATAAATGAAGTAAATATAGATTTTTAATTTTTAATTTCAAACAGTAAAAAGTGGGAAGTTATTTATGATAATACTTATAAACAAACATGGGAAAACATGTTTTCTCCCCCTTACTTACAAATTTCTTTACCTTTGCGGATATACTTTGACTACAGGAAAATTAGTCTTTTGAGACAATAAGTTATCATAAATTAGTTGTCTCAATAGCCTAGTTGCAAACAATATTATTTTAGACAACAAAAGTCGTCTAAATGCGTATCAAGTAATTTGTGCAAAAGCTAATCATCTCTAAGAAAGTCTAAACATGACATTAAATAATTTATAGAGTATTTTGTGACGATAAGCCGTCACATAAACTTATTACTAGAGACAATAATTGTTGCCTAAAAAAATGTGTCACAGCAAACTTTTCTGTTGTAGTTTTTATTTTCAAACTTGTTTCTCCTTTACATTATTTTTTCTTAAACTTTTGCCCTTATATGTTTAACACTTTTACCCCCTTACACACACACACTCTCTCTCCCTTTTACTTTTTGCCCCTGAATTTTCATTTCTATTATTGAGTTCTAAGGGCTGAACGACAGAAAAATAAATGTACAGGATGTGAAAAGGTGAAAGTGCAGGGGTAAAAGTTTAGAAAATTAAAACTACAGAGTGCAAAAAATTAGAAAATAAATCATGTAAGTACAAAGTGCAAAAAAAATGTATTTTCATAACAAACATGTGCTCAGTATTTGCTCTCCAGAAAAATCAAATTCATCCACTTAATGCAGCTTTTGTGTCCATAAGATGATTGCAAAAGATCAAGAAAACGATGTATACGAATTCCAGTCTAACAGGACTTGTTCACATTGTGAGTTGTGTAATTATATTATCATCATGACCACAAGCTAACGGTAATCTCTACGAACATGTCACGTTATTGATTTTTTAGGTGATGTCCATATATACATACATTTGTTAACCATGAAACATATATGCAACTGATGAAACACCTAAACTGACCTACCTTAATTCACTTCCCTCTACGATCCTCCTATCTTACAATTCATGACCTCACATGTTATTTTAGGAAATCCACAGCCATGTGTATTTACTTTCCAAACTACACAACTCTTTGATTATGAAAGCTACTATGTATAAATATACGTATACTCATCTAATTCAGAATTTAAAACTCTTTTCGCATTTTGTAATGTCCAAGGGAAGTGAGGGGTTGGAATGGAGAGTCATCTTCCCTGATACAATGTCGGATATGCAAGAAGGCCGTGTTTGGTGTGGGTGCATGTTTTGGAGGTCGATTGAGAAGGCTTGGAGGATTGGAACGAGTGATCCTAATCAGTTGATTCATTGCTTTAAAGTAGGGGTGGCTCTTTGCCTTGTGTCTCTTTTTTATTACATGAGGCCTTTGTATGATGGAGTTGGAGGGAATGCTATGTGGGCTATTCTTACCGTTGTTGTTGCATTTGAATACACTGTTGGTGCGTTTTTAGTTACAATATCCGTGCTTTTTTCTGATCTAATGTCGGTTCTTACATTAACGAGTTGTGTAAATGCAGGTTCGACTATCTGTAAAAGTGTGAATAGAGCAGCAGCAACTCTGTTAGCAGGAGTACTAGGTATTGGTGTTCATCGGATAGCTGATCAGTTTGGCGAAAAATTTGAGCCCTTAATCCTCCAGGCCTCGGTTTTCGTGTTAGGTATGAGTAAATTAAACAGTAGCTTACATGTTCTTTTCTTAGCAATGCTTTTCAGTAATCATAGAGAAAGATGATGACCTTACTGTGTTTTTGGTGCAGCTGCTGTAGCTACTTATTCTCGATTTATGCCGTCAGTAAAAGCGCAATTCGATCATGGGGCGCTTATCTTCATCATCACGTTTATCCTGGTTTGTGTTTCTGGTTATCGTGTGGGAGAGCTGTTCGAAATGGCGCATCAGAGACTAACCACCATCGGAATAGGGACCTCCATCTGTGTCCTTATAAGCATGTTTTTCTGCCCTGTTTGGGCTGGAAATGAGCTTCACAACCTTGTCAGAAATAACATGGAAAATATTGCTGATTCTTTGGATGGTAAGAAAAGAACAACAATTTATTAATCTTTTTCTTGAAAAGAAAAGAACAATTTATTAATCTTTTCTGCTGAAAAAAAAAACACAGGATGTGTAGCAGAATATTTCAGTAGTGATACAAATGCCAAAGATACCAAGAGTGCAGCTTCTGAAGACATAATGCTGGGCTACACATGCGTACTCGATTCCAGGGCTACTGAAGAAACCTTGGTCGGTTTCTCTCTCTCTCTCCCCGTCTCTCTCTCTGTATCTCTCTCTCTGAAGCACAAATATGATTCTTCGTTACAGGTAAATTTTGCGAAATGGGAGCCTGCGCACGGAGGCTTCAATTTCGGACATCCCTGGAAAGAGTATCTCCAGGTTGGGGATTTACTCAGAAGCTGTGCTTATTCCATTGATGCCCTTCATGGTGTAATAATCTCAGACACAAAGGTAACAAAAAAACCACATGAAATTTTTACAGTAAAGATTTTAGTCTAAGCTGTCTGGTTTCGTTTTAAAATTGGCAGGCTCCCGATTTCCTGAAGAAGCATTTCAGCAAGTTCTGCATAAAGCTGAGCTCTAATTCTGCAGCAGTGTTGAAAGAATTGGTGATTGTTATGAACACAATGACAAAATCACCCAAGATCGATTTCAAAGTCGAGGAAATGTGCAACGCAGTTGAAGAAGTCCAAACTGCGCTGAAAGCACTCTCTAACCAACCTATTGAAACAAAATCTGGTGAAGGGAAGGAAGAGTCAAATGCAAGTACTGTTATTATACCATTTGTAGATATAGTTCCATTAGTCACATTATCAGCATTGTTGATAGAGATAGCGGCAAGAACGGAGAAAATTGTAAAGGCTGCAGAAAGACTGGCACAAAAAAGCAACTCTTTCTGAGTTGCAAGTCTAGAAAAAAGAACGGCAGAATCGCCATTTATAAATCTGATTGTTGAAAAATGATTTTACTGATAGCAAATCACAATATGTGTCATCATGTTCACCCAATAACAAACGCAAAATATAACATGGATTCAGACAGATTGGATGTCATCTGATAAGTTGCCTGTCTGAAACCACATTTTCATCAGCAACTTCTTCTTCACTATTAACCCAACCAAGATTCCGAGATAGGTCTTCGACATTGACCTTGATGACATCAGTTCGTACACCAATGTCAGTTGCGTACCTGCTCATGCAGTACATACCAGCTGTAACTGTAGCAACTCCCACTGGACTAGGCACAAGCAGCTTCAGAGGGGAAGACAGAACGGCTGCCAATGGTGCACCAATCATGGATGAAGCTTGTCCGCTTCTTCCCACCCCCAAACGGTCCAAAGTGAGAAGTCCTGTTTTGCAGTACAAGGTGAAGTCTTCACAGTTGTTCTGAAACACATCGTAGTTCCCAAACCCGTTCTGAAGAAGGTACATGGCTCGGTGAATAACGGTATCCGGTGGATCAGATGCGGCCGTTGTGCATGTCCCTCCACGTACTTTGGCAATGAAAAGAGAAGGGCTGACTCCATACTCAAAGCAGTAAAGAGAACCCTTACGAAGGAAGCAATCTAGACAGGATAGGACAACCCCGCTATTCGGCTGTCTGAATCCACAGTCGGGAAAAGTCGGACATTCTGCAGTTTCACTGTATACTTCGGAATTGGAGGAGGAAGGGCTTCCTACACGGGTGAAATGGACTACTTTACTACCGCCAACAAAGATACCTGCATGCAGCCACCAGGGCACATAGTTACAGCTAGTAATGACAAACTATGACCATTTTCGAACAAATAAAAGTGATGTCATAACATCGACATTTGATAGTTTCAGTTCACACAGCACAAAACTAAAAAGGCAAAACTCATTCATTGTTTTTTCTGGCTAATCAAACGAATTATAAAGCGTTGTATGAGAGGGTTTCTCATAAACAAAGAAATAGCAAAAGTTCACTATGAATAATGTGAAACTTTGGTTGACTTTTTATGTTCTTGAAGTCAACAACGAGAAATCTTTGCGTGTTGGGACCTAAACGCTACACAACATTTAAGCAGCAAAGACTCTGTAAACAAGAAAATGATGTGCTAGGAATCCAGATGTTAAATCTTGTCCTAAGTGACTGGAATTACTCCATTGATGTTCACACATCTAGGTAAAACACAATTCTTGTGCAGAATGTTGCAATAGGAGACATTAAAGTCGTCAAGGACACAGGGTTGCTTTTCAAAAAATCCAAGAAACACATTAGAACTATTTCAAATTAAAGTCAGCTCAATTGTATCATATTTGGCATATCCAAATCAAATTCAAGATCATGCCTCAATGTTGCATTGTTCTCCGGTGCCAATGCCAATGCCCGTCGTCACCAATAAGGTAAAAGTAGAATAGCAAACATACACCAAATGATCAATTTCGTGTATCTGGTACCTTTGCTGTCTCTATGAGTAGATTGAATCACTGAGATCTTTCATGGGGTCTGGTGAGATGATCAAATGGGCTATTTGCAGAGGGAATTAATGGAAACTACGAAGGAAAAGAGTCAAATTTGAGTACCTAAAACGGAGAGGGAAAGTGAACAACATCGATGTATTGAGAAAAAGGATCCAATTATGACACAGCACCAAAATCCCAGTTCTAGTTCCGCATAATTCATTTTAACGATTATTCATAAGCAATGCCAAAATTTGTGGCAGCAAAACAAGAAGAAATTAAGACAAGAAAAATAGCAATCAGGTCAAAATTCAGTAAAGCAAGATTCAATTGGAAGACTCAAACAAATAAAGCCCACATTATAGATAACAGTTACCACCATAACCTAAAAAGGAAAAAAGAAAAGAAAAGGAAAAGTAAGTAACCATGGTGGGAGTAAGCAAATACTGCTCTGTAAGTGTAGATATGATCTCCCGGCTTGATCTCCTTCCTCTCCACTCTGTTTGAGAGTAGACCCATCTCTAATTCTCTAAATGCCCTTCAATCAAATCAGAATTTCGCAACAATTATTTCAGCAATCCACAAAGAATTGAACACTACATTTGCCAGAAAAAACAATGAAACGATTCTTACGTGGAGGGGTGTGATTGATTTATCGAAGCATTTGCTCAACAACTACACCAAAAATGAGGGAAGATGCGTAATTTGAGTATAATATTACAGTAGTGACGCTAATGCATGTTGGGGGGCTTTTTGGTCGTCTTTGGTTTGGTTTATTTCATTTTCTGGAGGTGCCGAAATTTATTCTGTTTTCTGCCAATTCGTATTATACACTGGGCGGATCTGGAGTTCCGTTTCGAGAGGGGCACGATTTTTTTTAACTATATTATAGGCTATGTTTGATTAGGGTTGCCCCAGCCGATTGACGTTGGGGGCAACGTTGTAATGTTTGGCATAGATAATATTGGGGATATTATTTGGTTGGGATATGTTGGCAGTTGCGTGTTTTTTTAACTTTCCTTTCACATTTGTATTTGAAAAGACAGGTTTCTCTCTCTTTTTCTCTATTTACTCACAACTTATTTACCCCAACCAACAGTTCATCAGCCTTCCCCAGCCGCAATCAAACATAGTCATAGTGTATTATGATGAAATTTTATAATTAAGAGAGATAACCCTAAAAAAATAAGGGACGAACTCTTATATATTAAAAGTATTAATAAAAAATTATTAAACGAAATTGCATATAATTTACTTTTTTCACTTATGAGAATCCAATGATCCTTGCCATATGAGAATCCAATGACGAATTGGTTATTCCCGAATTTATTATTACTCAGGATTTCCAAACATACATTTTTTTTAGTTAGGAAGATATGATCACAGAAAAACTAGAAAGTCTTGTTATTTGGGTTGTTTCTTTAATTTGACCTCTGTTGCAAAATTCCCCGACTAGTTCCGATTAATCCCCAACTAGACGCTAGGTCCCTATTGGCCGCCTACGTTTATTTCTCGATTACTCCCCGTCTAACCACGTATATGTCCCGATTAGCCTCGCCTAAGCCCCGATTAGTCACTAGTCCCCACTCCACTGCCTAGCTAGCGCGTAGCGACTTCTATAACCATGAATTTGACATAGCTTATTTGTGAAATTGAATTTTGTTCTTATATTGTCCGTAATGGGTGACGTAGAGTTTTCATTTTGCTTGTGTTCATTGCAGCGCTGAAAAAATGACAAACACATTACCGCAATTTATTAACCCAGAAAGTAGTTGTGTATGGTCGCGGACGGATGAGTAGTGTTCCTGAATAATTACTATTGTGAAATTATATTTTTAAATATTAATTCTGACAAATGAAATAATACTTCAATTTTCAAAACATGACTATTAAGGTACCGTTTTATTTGTAAAAATAATATTTAAAAAGTTTAATTTTTCAAAAAATATTTTTGAAATATGAATTTGGTTTCGGAACAAGGGAAGTACTATCCTTTTGGGTTTCTTTTTACTTTTTCCAAATGAATTTATATTTATATTTTCAATTTCTTTATTGACGTTTAGATATAGTGATATACAAGTGCATTTGCGAGAATTTGATGTGTTCGGTAAATATATTTGAATGAAAATTTGGAACAATCATTTCAAAAGAAATGCATTCGGAAGGAGAGTTTGTGGGAAAGGATGTCTTGGCCGTCTTCAGTGACGGTTCAGCATGCGAAATCATCATTATCCAAGCGTTAGGTTGTTCTTAATCTAGATTCTCTCGGTAGATAGAGATGGTAAAATCAATTCGATGAGTCATCTCAGTCCGCTTAACATTTTAAACATAATATTAGACTCATCTTATTTTTATTTCTTTGTATCATAATTGGTAGGTCTTTCTAAGATCAATTATAGTAAGCTTGCTCAATATATATTTTGCTTCTCAGTGTTTTGCTAACTTGTAAATAATTGCTTAAATACTCACACTTTTTCTAGTGGAGGAGAGCCATATATGTTTGTGGTATAAAATAATAAAGAGTAATAAAAAATTATCTACCTACACCATGATTATGTGGGAAGGATTAGTCTGTAATCTTTGTAATTATAAAAGGTTGTCCTTTAACGTAATATTAAAGTTAAGAAAGCCTTGTGTCCTTTAAAAGTATTATAGAATCATATTTTTTGCGATATATGGAATTGGCAGCGGAACTCCAGATTGTTTTAATGTGCGCTTCACCAAACATGAACATCAATGCGGGGATAGCTCAGTTGGGAGAGCGTCAGACTGAAGGTCGCGTGTTCGATCCACGCTCACCGCACTAATATTTTTAATTTATTATTATTGTTATTTATTCTTATAAGACTTTTTAATTATATTATATTATATTATTATTATTACCGCATTAGATTTTTTAAGTTTATTCTTATTCTTATAAGATTTTTTAATTTTATTGAATTATTATTATTATTTATTCTTATTCTTATAATTCGTAATAACATGCTAACCGCGTTTTATTTTTTAATTTTTTTTTAATTTTTTCATATAATTTGTTATTATTTTTAAATTTTGTTAATGTTTCTTCTCTTTTCTTTTAACTATTTTTTATTTGTTTTTAAATTTAGTTATTATTTATTATCCTTTGTTTTGATAAATTTTCAAGTTTCCAGTGAACCAGTTTATTCTTATTCTTTATTTTAAGGCGCGGACTATTTGCAGCCCACTTTTTTCTTAATGTAGCCCATTCATTTTAGTTATAAAAAATATTTGTTAAAATACCAAAATACCCTTATAATTAACAATAATGTTATGCTTTAAAAAGCAAAAAACAAATTTATTTAAGCAATGATAATTCTCCTCTTTGCCCAGGCGACCATCTTCTGTTTCTTTTCCCTCTGTGAGTCGGCCATAACCATCTTATTCAAGCTCAAAAACTAGAAAAGGTAAAATAAAAATAAAGGTAAGAACAGAATAACGTCAACCCATTTCTTTTGGCCAAAAAACATCATCCTCATAACATATCAAGCCGCCACCACATGAACCAGTTCGAAACTTGTTAACATTGCTCAATCCTAGAATGTTCATAAAACTGTAACAATATAAACCTAACTATGCAAATACTAAAGTGAAGACATACCCAAAAGTGGCAGCTACGAAAATCTTGCAGAGTAATTTAAACGTAAGACGAGAAGACACTTTCCTACATATTGAATTAAATAAATAAATAAACAGTTCATTAATTCTCGAAAACCTTTTGGAAAAGTAAGCAAAACGTAGCAATGGCTTGTCCATAAACGGTGAAAACGGAAGGTTTTATGCCAGAAAGACATAGCTACTTTGTAGAGCAGAAAACATGGCTGTACCCACTTAAACATTGATCATTTATGATTTAAAAAAAAGTTCATCTTTTATATTTAAATTTCTGTAAGTATATTCCAAATCAAGAATAAAAATATAAACTTTTTTCTAAGGAAAATCAAAGTCATGTATGAAAGAGTTCTAGATTTTTCTTCATGAATTCTTTATCTTTTTTCACTATTCTCAAAACTTCTTTGTGTTTTATATTATTGAAATTCATTTTGTTCATAAGTTCTATAATTTCTAGAAACTAATTATGGACTATGGAGAACATGTACTTCTCAATTTATTAAATAAAAATAAATAATGTAAATTATGTAATGCCTGTTAATAGTTATATCTCCAATCCAACATCTTCCTTTCTTTAATCATATAAAATCTTCAGAATCTAATAAAGCAATAGTTTTTAAGTTAATTTTCCGATGTTTTTTTATCATAAGGTTTTTACTTGAAGAAATGCATAGTCTTATCTTGTATTTTGTTACACAATGACATTTTTTTATGTATGCATACACAGAGTCTGATCTACCAGCAAAAACGGCTTCAGTGTCCAAATGAAATGAAGCATATACCTTCTATATTTCACAGAAATCAGGAAACCTGGAACTTGAATACGAAGGAAAATGCTACCACCATTTGCTAGGCTTCAAGCTCACCCATAATCAGGACTATCATGTGGGGCTATCATATCTTCTCTTTTGACCCCTCTCATCATCATCTCCCAATGGAATTGGCAACGAAACTCTAAACCACATTTTCCGACAGAACCCTCTCCAAAGTGTCACCTGTCTTGCCACAATTAGGAACAAATTTCTCCACTAGAATTCTCCAAGAATCAGATCTGATCTCTATTTTATTAGAGGCAGCAATACTGAGCACTTTTGTTATATCTGCCTCACATCCAAACTTGCACAGCCCTTCAATTAATATAGAGCCAGTGGATTCATTTGGCACGCACCCTCGACCCAACATCTCCTCCAAGACTTTGACCCCTTCCATTGCGTAACCCTTTTTGCAGAACCCGTTGATCAGTAGGTTATAAGTGAAAGAATTTGGAGGGCACCCCCTCTCTACCATGTCATCCCATAACCTGCCAGCCTCACATAGCTCCCCTCTGTCGCACATTCCGGCAATAAGCATGTTATATATCAAGACACTGGGAATAGAACCCGTCTCCAACTCATCAAACAACTTCCTTGCTTCCCAAACCTTTCCTTCCTTGCATAACCAATGTATAAGTGTGCTCAACGTCACATTATCAGGGGTACAATTTTTCACCAACAATATCCTCCACAACTTGCAAGCTTCCTCAGCCTTTCCGTCCCTGCACAAAACATCGATCACCCTACAACATAAACCTGAGCTAGGTATATAATTCTTGTCAAGCATATCACTGATCATATTGAGTGCTTCCCCCGATTTCTTTGATTTGCACAATGCCTCAATCACGATACTATATGTAACCTCATTTGGCTCAACCCCGTTCTCCACCATTTCATCCATCATTTTTGTTGCATCAACAAATTGGCCTAGCTTACAGAACCCATCCATCAGAATGGTATACATGGTGGCATCTGGAAACCAACCTCGATCTAGAAGCTCCTTGAACACTCTCTTTGCAGCAGGCATGTCACCTAGGTCCACATACGCAGCCATAATCGTCGTGAAACTCACCACATTCGGAACCACGCCCATCCCAGGCATTTCATCAAACACCTTAAGTGCGCTTTCTATGTCACCCTTCTTTCGCAAAGCTTTTAGCAATATATTGCAAGTGATCACATCGGGCACAATCTCAAAGTTTCTCTGACAGTTCTTGAACATAATGTATACAGAATCATACTTCTTATTCTGAACTAAGGCATTCAGTAAAGTGTTGAAGGACCGGACTGACCTATTAACTCCAAAATCATTAATTTGAAGGAATGTCTTGATCGCCTCATTGGGTTTGCTGGCAATACCGTAGTTGCGAATCAGTTTGATAAATAGATATTCGTCGCATCGGATTCGCGAATTGCGTAATTCATTTAAGATGGATGGTATGGCATCAAAAGCGCGGAAGCGGGAGAGCTTGCGGATGATGGAGTTGAATGTGTCGTAAGAATGGTGGAAATATGGGTGGTAATTTCCAGCGTAGTGAAAAATTTGGAGGGCAAGATCGAGATCATGCTGTTGGGTGATGATGGAGCAGAGGCGTTTGGGGGTGAGATTCTGTGGCCAGGGTTTGATTGGGGGTGTGACGGTGTACGATTTCAGGAGTTCGGATTTGGATTTGATCTCAGAGAGGTGCTGGTAGTCGTCAGTGCTGGATGTGGTGGTGATTGAGGAGACAATTGAGGGGTGTGCGGTGGTGATGCGGCGGAGGGGATCAATTTTCCGGTGAAATAACATGGCGACAACGGAAGAGTGGAGGGAAAGCGGGAACATAGGGAGCTGAATTTAATTAGAATTCTGCATGTGCAAATGCACCGTGTATTATAAATAAATTATTTTAATATAACTTGAAATTAAAATGGAAAAATAATAGTTCAAATTATCAAATAGTCATCAACCCATCTCTTATCTCTTATCTCTTATATCTACTAAAAATAAAACAACTTGGACAAGTGGCACTCTCTTATAATTTTGGGAATAAAAGCTATTTTTTAATTATCTAAATATTCAAATTTTCTATTCTTGAATTATTTAAATATTCAAAGCTTCAAATTCAGATTTGCCATGATTTATATAATCTGCCTTAAATTTAATAAGACTTTTTAGTTACAATTTAAAAATTAATTACTCCAAATTTTTAATATATAACATTTTTATAAGGTAAATTAATTCATACTTAATTTATCAATTATTAAATAAATTTACGTCAAAACCTTAATTAATATAATTAATTAAATCAATCTTAGTTAAACCAGTCTTTTCCATTAATTAATGTTTGACAAGCCAATTTTAAAAAAAATCATGTCAAATTCATTATTTTGAAAAAATTAATTAAATGAACAGCACTGAACTTTTGTTAAACCAATTTTTCCTATTAATTGAATAAAAGTTTTGATCAGTAGTGTATGTCTTTGTTAATCCAATATTTGACTATTTTTTTATCATATCATAACATTATTATCGTTGCATGCATGATATATATGTGTATATATATACCTAAATTATAAAAAAACTATAAATAAAGTAATCATGAATAGAAATTTTAAGAAACCTTTTCCTAAAATATACGTATTGGTGATGCGCTAATTCATAAAAATATCATTGTATGCATTATATATATATTATAAAAATTGTAAATACATTAATCCCTTGAATATAATTTTTTAGAAACTATTTCTTATGTTAGGTAGTATGATGCGCTTGATCAAGATACATTATAAAATAAATATATATGTATATATATATATATAATATTTTATCTACGCTATTCTTTCATTTTGATAATTTTTAAAATTTAAGAATAATATTAACGGATTGAAAATACTTTGTTAGTGATGAAAATGACAAGATTTTGCATTCCACAAGTAATGTGGTTTATAAAGAAGGCTTTCAAAATTTAAAATAGTGTTTGTGCGAAAGACTATGCACTTTGTCATTAT
>JAUEKW010050469.1:0-22275 GCA_032274785.1 Ajuga reptans
TATGTCTTATGGTACTCTGTGTTATGCCTGGTAGTATTTCATTTTATGCCTAATAATACATTATTTTATGTCTTACAGTACTCTCAGTTATGTTTAATAGTATTTTATTTTATGCCTAATAGTACACTTTATTATGTGTTATAGTACTCTCTGTTATGCGTTATAGTACTCTCTCGATTTGTTGCCTTCAAGAGAAATCAATCACCAATTAACAACTAAATCAAACTTAAACTAAATGAAATGAGGAAGATCAAAGATCACAAGATGGATTTCCAAGGGATTTGTTTCACACCGAACCTAGGAGAGTGAACTAACAATTACAAGATAGATATAGGTTATAATGGAAGGTCATGTGTCTAAATTAGAAATCCAAGTAGTCTAACAAGAGCGAAAAGATATACTAATTGAATTAAGTCGTCAATCTAATCAATTAGCACACTAATCCCCACCCCAAGTGGATCTTTCTTAGGGAGCGAGGCCCTAAGACATCCATCTAGATCTATGACTATGGTTTGGGTTCTCTCGTCGTCCTATTGGCCCCTCGGAGAGAACCACGATATCATCGGGTAGCTAAGCCTTGATATAAAGCAATACAATTCCATAACATCAATTCCAAGAATAAAAACCCCAAATTATCACATAATTTGCTAGGAATCACAATCATAAATATCCACCAAACCATCATACTACAATAAATGACAAGCATTAAAGAGAGAAATGAGAGAGGAGGCAAAAAGTAAATGCAAGAAACGGGGAAGAAAATGCTTAGTCTCTTCTGTGCAATAAATGGTAGAAGCTTCAATAAATGCATTGGCCTTCAATATCCAACCAAATCTCCCACAAAATGTAAGTTTACTTCCATTAATCAAGAAATCCAAGATGAGTTCTTGTTACAAGAGCAGAACCCTAGCTTTTGGAGAGAGAAGAGTTAAATTCTAGAGAATGAAAACTACAAATAAAAATAAAGATAATATTTGAGAGGAGGGAGGAGGTATTTATATGGGACCTCCCCCTCTCCTAAGACCTAAAAATATGCAAGAAATCAACAATCACAATGGACAAAAGACTCATTAATTAATTAGGAGTGGAAAACATAATTTAAATTGAGTCAAAAATCTAAAACGGCACATGGGTCCTCTTCTCGGAATATCTGGGAACAATCGGTGGGGAATTGGCCTTCGGATCCTTCTATAAAGTTGTATATATCTTCATCGGTCTTCTGTAGAAGTCTGAATCACCCAATTCCAACACCGGATGGTGAAGATACGATTGCAATACAAAATTATGATGCTGGAAACTAAAACAAGGGGTCCACAACCCGGATACCAGACCCGGTATCCGACCTGAGGACCCAGATCGAACCACTTAATAGACCGAATGCATGTGAAAATACCGATGGCAGTACCGGTGCCGAGTTAGTGCGGTCGTCGGCCCCCGTCGCTCGAGCGACGGGTCTCCCTTCACCCGCCTTCACGCGCCACTTCTATTTTTCCTCGTTTGGCCCATTTTCTCTCGTTTTTCCTCTAATAGTACACGACTTTTGTTCAGGCTTCAGAGTACTTCGAGTCAGGCTAGGTTGGGCCCGAGCACAACCTGTTTTCACCTTAAAATGCATGCCGAAATAGTTGTATGGAAATGACTTCTCTTGTACCCCAGATTTCCTAATCCTACAAAACACAACTCAAAACATTCAAAAGTGCATCAAATCATATCAAATAGGAAAATTCAACCAAAAATACACCTTTACTCGCTTTTACACATAAACGTATCAAATGAATGCGATTCCCAACAAAATAAAAACTTGAAATGCATGAGAAAATTAACCATTTCAACGGCCATCAATCTCCACATCATGCAATGAAGAATTAACATTGCAAAACTTTGTACTTCAGAATGGATGTCTTCATATGACATATTTGAAGATATACGAAGTCATGTTATATTAGCACCATTGTCACCCTCACCCTTTTTCCATTCTCCTCGACCCTCTTCATTGATATACTCACAAAAATCAAATATAGTGATTTAGATGATTCCATATCTACAATTCAATGAAAGAAATATAAATTATTAGAAGATAAGAAAGATTGTGGCTTAAGTGGCACCAAGTTACAAAAAGTTAAAATTAATGTTCATTAACTTGATTATACAATTTTATTCTGGATATAATATTACTTACACAAAGTTGTTTAAACATAGTTGCTTAAGCTATTTAAGAATAACTTCTTTAATTTTTCTGAAAAAAAAAAACTCCACCATTCAAACAACCTAAACAAAAAACTAGTAAAATAACATAAACAATTATGTTATTTTATTGGCATTAAACAACTTGTTGTGTAAAGAAGCATACTTACACAATGTTGTTGTTTGAAGATAATTGTGCAAGTTGTTTAAACAACTTAATCAACTAGACAACCTAAATAACCTAAAAAGCTTAACAACTTAAACAACCCCTTCGAGTAGGGCGAAAATCAGCAGTACCAGCATCTCATACACCATAATTTCTGCTAAAAATTGTATCCGAGATAAAACTAACAAATACCAACAAAAATCAAACTTTAAAAAACATGGGGGATTTTCATAAAAGGCTTAGTCAAAGTCATTCTTATAAAAAATGTCCTTACTTATTCCAAAGACTAAAAAAAGGCCTTCTCTATTTAAATAAAAAGAAAATTAGGTATATGAATTACATAAATATCCTTCTCACACTCTTGCATCCTACGTTTTATATTCTCCAGATTTTGAAGAATATTCTCTGTACTCTAAATCATTTACATTCGTTTCTTCATAATGCTCCTACAAATTAAAAGTTGAGTTGAAGGTAAGAAGCTTTTTTTTAGTATATATGTTTTTTTAAGTTTGATTTTGTTGGTATTCGTTAGTTTATTTTGGATACAATTTTTTAGCAGAAATTGTGTAGGAGATGTTGGTTCTGCTGATTTTTGCCATTCTCGAAATGGTTGTTTACGTTGTTTTCTTTGTTCAGCTTTATAGGTTGTTAAGGTTGTCTAGTTGATTAAGTTGTTTAAACAACTTACACAATTATCTTTAAACAACTACGTTGTGTAAGTGTGTCTAATTACACAACAAGTTGTACAAAGGTAATATATATTTCTTTCATTGAATTGTAGATATGGAATCATCTCCCTTGTGGATCACTATATTTTATTTTGGTGAGTTTATCAATGAATTGGTCGATGGGAATGGAAAACGAGGGAGGGTGACAATGGTGCTAATGTAACAGGACTTCCTATATCGTCAACTATGTCATATGAAGATCTCCATTTTGAAGTACAAAGCATTTGCAATGTTGATTCTTCATTGCATGATGTGGAGATGCGATTTCTTCTCCCTGACAACACAAAATTTTAAGTTTCAATCCAAATCACTTCAAATAGGCATTTGCAGTGGTTGTTAGGCCTCAACAAACTAGGCCAATATTGTCCAATTTGTGTGAACCTTGTGAATAAACATCCATCTGAGCATCTTTATGAGTTTGACAGAAAAGTTCCATCTTATGAAGCTGAACTGAAAAATGATGTCCCTAATTATAGCAGGCAACAAGAACAAGATTATCATAACTCTGAGATGCAAGAAAATCAAGTCAATGAGATAGCCCAAGGTGTGGACTAGAATACGTTGGTGATTTTTCCACATACCAATGTAGATATTACGGCCCATAATGATGCTTTTCCTACACCTAGACAAGAGTTTGTCCAACATAGTGTAGGAAATGATCACTTCTCAAGCGAGCATCTAGCCTCTTCTTCAAATTTATGTACATCACATATACCCATGGATTTTAGCTTGCAACAAGGTCAAGTATATGAAATCAAGAAAGATCTTCAGTCAGATGTGCACTTTCTTGATTTGAGATACAACTTTGAATTTAAGATAACAAAATAGAAAAAGGAGGTTTACAAAGTTGTGTGCGTTGATGAGAAATGCAAGTGGCGATTGCGAGCAACAAGGTTCAATCAGTGCAACTATTTTCAAATTCAAAAGTATGACTCTAAACATACTTGTTCGGTAATTGAGACTCACAATGCTCATAGACAAGCAAGATCATGGATCACTGGAAAGCATATCAAGGATAAATTTGAGGATCCAAAGAAAGTGTATAGACCTACATATATCATTGATGATATTTGTAAAGAATTTGGGGGTAGAAATGAGTTATCAAAAGGCAAGAAGGTGTAGAGAGGCTTCTTTAGAAAGTTTAAGGGGTTCACGTGAGGATAGTTATGCAAAGTTACGCTAAGTTACCTGCATATACTCATAACTTGTTTCTTTCTAATCCCGGTACAGTGTACCATTTGGCGACTAATTGTCAAAGCTGCTTCAAATACTTCTTTTTGGCATTTGGACCATGTTTCATGGATTTCATTCTTCTATGAGGCCAGTAGTTATTGTGGATGAGACATTCTTGATTGGAAAATATAGGGGTACTTTGATTGTTGCTACTTGTCAAGATGGAAATAAGCAACTATATCCTCTTGCATGGGGTATTGTTGATTCTGAAAATGATGGTTCATGGTTTTGGTTTTTCACAAACTTGGAAAAAGTAAATGGTGATAGAGAAGATCTTCTTATTGTCTCTGATCGCAATCAAAGTCTTATCAATGCAATTGCAAGAGTTAATAAAACTACACGTCATGGTCATTGCATCTATCACATCAAAGGCAACTTGAGGACCAAAACTAGAAATATCTTGATGATATAGACTTTGATGCATGGACCAGATCACACTTTCAGGGACGTCGTTACTACATCATGACCTCAAACAATGTGGAGTCTCTGAACTCCTTGCAAAAAAAAAGCGACAAGTCCCAATTCTTTCATTGATTGAACGTATTGGAAAGAACCTGCAAAAAATAGTTTCATCAAAGGCGAGAGGATTCAAAAAATTGCACCACCTGACTAACCCCGAAGATGGAAGAAAAGCTGCACAAATCTCTTGACAAGGGTAAAAGGTAAAAAACTGAACCAGTTGATCGAATGAGGTATGTAGTGAGGAACGACACCACCAATTTCATTGTTAAATTTAAGGAAAGCACTTTCACATGTAGAAAGTTCCAATTAGTTTGATTTCCGAGTGAACATGCAATAGCGGCAACAAGACAGGGGAAATACTCAGTTTATTTGTTGTGCCCAGATTACTATACTACTGCTTTTAGAGAGCTATGATGACGTTATTTTTCCTGCACCAACTAAAACTGAGTGGGTAGTTACTGATGATATTAAGAAAATGAATTTCTTGCCACCAGGTGTACGATAACAACCTGGTCGTTCAAAATAGAAATGGCTAAGTCAACTGGGGAATTTTCCAAGAAGAAATCATGCAGTAGGTGTGGACAAACAGGCATCGGTTGACTTGTTGAGATCCAATATCGTTGGCTGAGAGACAATCACAGAGTTATTGTAACATTGTTGTATGTATCTTTTGTAAGTGGAATGCTCGAACAATGGAGTTATGTATATGTTACGCAACATATCTAATATATGTAAACAACTTGGTTGTTTAAGAAATAAATTTTTAAACAACTCAGATGGTTTAAACAATAGGTTGTTCAAAACATCGTTGTTTAAACAACACAGTTTGTTTAAACACACGTTGAAACAACTATATTTTTTTAAACATATGTTGTTTAAAAAACTCAGTTTGTTTATACAATTAAGTTGTTATAAACAACTCAATATATTAAATTAGAGTTTTATAAGTCCAAATCCAAGTATTTTGCAACCAGTTACGCTCATTTTGACTGAAATGCACTATGGAACTCTAAGGAAGCACTTGTAACTCATATATATATATATATATATATATATATATATATATTGTCCGAGAGTCTTACAAGTCCAAATCAAAGTATTTTCTACTTTCACTGCAACCAGTTACGCTCATTTTGACTGAAACGCACCATGTAACTCTAAGGAAGCATTACTCATATATATTGTCCGAGAGTTTTATAAGTCCAAATCAAAGTGTTTTCGACTTTCATTGCAACTAGTTACGCTCATTGTGACTGAAATGCACCATATATCTCTAAGGAAGCACTGGCAACTCATATATATTGTCTGAGATTCTTATAAATCGAAATCAAAGTGTTTTCCACTTCCACTGCAACCAGTTACGCTCATTTTGACTGAAACGCACCATGTAACTCTAAGGAAGCACTTGTAACTCATATATATAGTCCAAGAGTCTTATAAGTCCAAACCAAAGTGTTTTTCACTTTCACTGCAACCAGTTACGCTCGTTTTAACTTAAACGTGCCATGTAACTCTAAGGAAGCACTTGTATCTGATATATATTGTATGTGAGTCTTAAGTAATCCTATTGTTTACCCTTTATTTAGAAGTTGTTTACTTGTTGTTTATCATTTGTTTAGTATTGTTTAGCATTTGTTTACTATTTTTCTTAGACAATCCTATTATTTACCATTTGTTTAGAAGTTGTTTACCATTTGTTTAGCATTGTTTAGCAGTTGTTTACTATCTGTCTTAAACAACTTTATTGTTCAAAATTTGCTTAGTAGTTGTTTACTGATTTGTCCCCATTTGTTTATCAGTTGTTTACCGATTGTTTACCATTTGTTTAGCAGTTGTTTACCAATTGTTTACCATTTGTTTATCAGTGTTTACTAATTGTTTTCAACATCCTAGTTTGTTCATGTTGTTTACAGTTATTCTCAGCAGTGGGGGATAGTTTCTCGTGTAATTTGATCAATACAGAATAATAAGAAATGCATATAATCAAATCAGACCACAATTTATACAAGCATCTCTCTTTAGCTCAAAATTGTCAAAAATATTACATCGGGTTTGTTAAAAATAAAATATTGTATGAAATAATATATACGGCCAGTCTTTAGTAAATAAATCAACATCTAGCTTCTCCCTCCACTTGTGTATATGAGATTCCTCCACCAGTTGCACCGCCTACTCGATACTCAAGAATTTAACAAACTTGATTGCATAAACTCCACAATCACCCCTAGCACAAAAGTTAGAAAACATCATTCGGTATCATATTCAATAATAATTGGACATTTAACATTTCAATGTAATAACACAAGAAACTTACGATGCTCCCTTCTTCATTATTCCATCAAATCTTCTAATAGTGAGGGGCTCTACCAAGCTAATGTTAACTTCTTTTGTAAGCTTTGGTATCATGATGTAGTCTAGATGTAAGGTTTGATCAAGTTTATCTTTTGTCATGCATTCAATATCGGAGTCATAGATTATCATTGTTGATTGGCTGAAGTCCACTTCAACCGTAATCCAATATTGATCAATGCAGATAGGATAGTACAAATGTGTACATTTGTTCAATTCCTTGTCATAGAGTGACCATGTCCCTTTCACATAAGTAATCAAGAGTTTGTGCATTGCATCGTAATAGTCCAACCGAAGTTGCTCATGAAAACTAGAATCCATGATAGCTCTAGGAAAATGGTCAAATAATGCTCCATATTTTGTTTGCCTCTCTCTTAATAAAAGCATTGCCATATCAACAACCTAAAACCAAAAAATAGAAATGCCATAACAACCAATCCAAATGACCCAACAAACTGATTCAAAAATACAGTAGAAATTATCAGATCAATATACATTGGCATCAAGGAATTTTCCACAAGTCCTAAAGTTAAGAAATTATTCTTTAGCTCTCTCAATGCGCTTGCCATGAAATTCAAATGCAACACTATGCAAAAAAAAAAAAAGATAAACCAATGTTTCATAGGTACAAAATCGACTGAGATGCTAAAAACAAGTACATGTTTTTGCTTGAGGTGTACCATTCGTTAAACAACTTCTCCTTTGCTGGATCGACTTTTTGGAACAGATTAGGCAATGTCTTATCTGAAAACTTTTTACGTTTCGCCTCATTTGTATACGGGGGTAGATTTAAACGTGAAGGTGGTCTTACCCTTTTTCCATCCACCAGGTTATCAATAGCTAATACCTATGCTCTTTTCCTTTGGGTGTACTTCACTATATTCATCACGGGTGTCACCACAATCTCCTCCATGGTAGCCCTACTCTTTGCTAGGACTTAGTCATTTTCATTCGCATTAGCAGCTGTTACCACATCATCCTTAAACGGTGCCATCGTAGCTCGACTCTCTGTAAGGCCCCCACCATCTCCATCATCAGTAGTTGATATCACCACGGTATCTCCCCTTGACATCATCACAGTCTGCTCAACCTTTTGCCCAAGCGCATCAACCTTTTTATCGAGTGCATCAACCTTAATGTTGAGCATATCAACCTTCTTGTAAAGTGTGCCTATTGCATCTAATATATGTTTCAAAATAGAGGGTTGAGTTGGCCGATGCTGGTAGCTGCCAAATTTAGTGGAGATAAATGGCGATGCATATCCTACAAAAGGAAAAAACAAATAATAAACAATAAATTAAGGAACACATATTGAAAATTATATAAAAAAAGAAAGACAAGTACACATACATCTCCTCCCATTTCTACTTGCACTCTATTTCCATCTACCTCCTCCTCCCTTTGAGGCAATACTCTTTCGGTCTCCATCGGCCCCCTATGTGGGGACACATTTCTAGTAACTCTTCCATGATTTGGCTCCTCGTAGAATGTTTTCATGTATTATGTTGCATTCTCTTCATCCGTGGGTGTCAATGAAATTACTTCGACCTAACAATTAGAACCAAGAGAAAAGTTAGATATATATAAAAATAAATATAAATTAATATAGAAGATAGTATACATACAAACACACACATATATATATACATAATAAATATATTTGAAGTTTTATGATATTTATGATGATCTTCTTACCCCTTGAGCTATTAAGGTTTCCTCCATATCAGTATAACACGGTATGAGCCTTGATTTCCAACAACACATTCTTGACATTTTTGTTTGATATCTTTGATGCACCGAAATATTGAGCGGTGTGAGGAAAATATTCAAATGCCCAAACCTAACATAATAGAAAAATATAAGTTATTCATATTTATCTCAAATAATTAAGTGTCATTTAAATATAAGATTGGTCGTTTACTTGTAGTGCAATCGGGAGCCCCCACAAAGAGTATTGCTCAACATATTTTGTTGTCATTTTTACAAATCGATGGATCGTGAAAGCATATGACTTTCTTCCCCCAAGGATATTTGTTGAACAGTTCTAGATCATCAACGAGAGCCAAATTCTCCAACTCAATTGATGTTGTGAGGAGAGGAGAAGAGGGGGCGAGGGAAGATATAAGTGAGGAGAGGAGAAGAGGGGGCGAGGGAAGATGAAGAGAGAGAGGGTATTTTTCTTTTTCTTCTGTAACTTTTTTTTACAAGCTTTTAGCTTTTAGCTTTTCTTTTAATAAGTTCAAATAAAAGAAGGTCTTTTTTTTTAATAATTTGTTGGGTCAACCGGCCATATTTGATATAACCCACAAAAAAACATATATATCCAAAAAAAGAAAAAACTTTTTACCTTGAACTCAACTTTCAATTTGTAGGAGCATTATGAAGAAAGAATGTAAATAATTTTGAGTAGAGAGAATAAAGAGTTGATGATTCTTAAAAATAACTATATAAAATATAGGATGAAAGAGTATGATAATGATATTCATGTAATTTCATATACCTAATTTTCTTCTTATTTAAATAGAGAGGGCCTTTTTTATAAGTAGGACTTTGACTAGGCCATTTATAAAAAAGTGAACACGTTCAATGATATGTTGATAGTAGTTTAAGAAAGTAACATTATTTATTACTAGTAATATTCTCGTGCGATGCACGGGCATATAAAATTTAATATAATCTTTCTACGTACAAATGTGTAAAGTTATAATCATTATTATTCATAAGGTTATTGTCAAGATTAAATATATAGTTTTTTTCATACATGTTCTTTTTTTTGTAATAAATATCTAAGCCACAAATCCCAGATAGCATAGACAACATTTCCTTTCCACATTTTCCGCTGGAGTTGGTGAATCAATTATTTTTGTGAAACTTGTGTCTTTTTATGTGAAGCCGATGATATAAACCTTTAGGCGGGGCAAGCTGAACCCAAAGCTAATGATCGGATATAGTTGGGAGCCAGCATATATCAATTTGGATTGCCTCCTACATATGATATAACATCGTTTACGATAATAGTACTATAACTCTCACATAATTACTAATTATTTATTGATTAAGTCATCATATGCACATGTCATATGTAGATTGAGATGGGGGAGAAAGAGAGAGATTAACATGTATATTTTTTTTGCTTAATATGATAAGGATCATTGTTTCTCCCCTAAAGTAAAAAGAAATTATCATTGTTAACCTTAAGAGTTATCATGTCAACCTTTTCACTATTCTTGATATTTTTTCTTAAAATTAATACATGTAAATATTAAAACAATCAATTGTTACCCATAATCATAGCAATAGAAATTAAGATATTTTATAATTTTTATATTCCGGTGTGAAGGTTAACTATAAAATCTTAATTGTTACCCTAATTACTAATTAGTGCATTAGAAATTTACAAAATTTATGATTTTGTTAATTATATTATTTTTCATTAATTTATTTAGTTATTTTTATTTATATATGTTACATATATTATAATTTATTTTTTATGTTTTAACCTATTTTCTGAAGAAAAAAAATATATCCAACCACACTCTTATTTAGAAATACATGTGTGGCACCCTACTCCCTAATAGATTTTTATAAAGAAAATAAGAATTATTTTGACACAAAAGAGCTTGTGCTCACGTTCGACTTTTAAAAAAAATACAAGACGCACTAATAGTTTACTTTAACACATTCAAAAGACATCACAAACCACATGACATACTTTAGAGACGCAATACAAAATACCTAAACTATGAGCCCATCAGGTCGTCATCCATGTACATAGCTCCCAGAATCTAAAGGAACTTCAACCCCCAACGCAATACATTTTTTACAAGTTCACCTGCAATACAAGAACTACTTGAGCTAAATATCAGTAATCAGAAATTATGCATGAATAGTGCATAAAACGCCGGCTTGTAAAATGCAAAGTTTTACATAAAATCATTTCTTGAAACTCTTTCCTCAAGAGAAACTCTTTTGGTAAAAATTGGCTTCCTTCACTGGCACAAACCTTACCAAGATAGTAATACTCATTTTCCATAATCGTGACTACCAAGGGATCATCCTTCTCTCTTATAGTCCACCCGAGCCACTATTGATGGTTGGTACGAACAAGTGGCTATCCTCCCGAGACTATTAGGTGCCCCTCTTGCCTACCCCTGCAATCCTCTAAAAAGTCTTTCCCTTGCCATACCCATCATCATAAAGGTGTTCTCTAGGGATTCTCTCCCATGTTACGCCTGTCACGGAAGTCTCCCCAGAGATACCGTATATAAGGAAAATTTCACTTTTGCCCCACCTAGAATAGGGCCTGTCCCACCCCCATTTACTATTAGCCCACGCTGTTAAAAAACTAAGTGGGAGGTCATGTGAGCGGCACGAGCCCGTTAACTTCCATTTTTAGCGAGGGAAATTATATGCACGCTGAAGTCACGTGATATCAAAGTTAAAAAATAGTCATATGATAAAAAACACATCGAGATCAAATTTCAAAGCCCTAATAACCATTTTCTCAAAATTACTAAAATCAAACCCTAATTTCTACAAGAAAATCCCCAAACCAAAATCGATCTTCAATCCGCGAAGTTTAGTCACCAAACTACCAGAAATCCTAAAGTTGTAGTCATAGATGTCGCTGAGGAGGAAGGTGTGGGTTCACTCACCATTCAAATACCATAGGTTTTTTCCTTCTTCTACATATGTGTATTTTTGGTGTATTATTTGATGATTTTTTAGTGTGTAGTATTATTTTGAGTGGTTTTGCTTTCGTTTGAGTGTGGTTAGTAGTCTGTTCCAAAACTAGGGTTGCCATTTCTTTTTATGCTGCATTATTTTGTTTATTTATCTTGACTGTATTTCTATATATTTATTGATGAGTACTAAGGGGATGGAGGGGATGAGGGTGGTGATGAGGATTACAGTGAAGAGAAATGATCAGATACTAGTGATGAGGTGTGGGATGATGTGATTTTTGAAGCTAACATTGATAGGGATGCTGAGTGGGTGGGGATAAATAAGGAAAATAATGATACTCAGATTGAGACAGAATCTGACTCCTCTTTAGAAAACACAAAGGAAGAATTTGATAGTGACTTAGGCTCTGCAGGAGAAGGAGAACCCAATCCAGTTTTTAGGTCAAGTATGACTTACAAACAGAAATTTGCATTGTCAATGAAATTTGCAGATAAAAACTTGTTCAAGGAAGCTGTGTATTAGGGGTTATGGCCAGAAAAAATGTAAAAATAACCAAGAATGAGGCCAAGAAAATGTATGCTAGGTGTATGGGGTAAGATTGTGACTGGATGATTAATCTAACCAAGTTTTTTGGTGAAGAAACCCGGCATATTAGGGTGTACAATCCTGAACACTCTTGTGGGATTTACTATAAGTTGAAAAACTTGACTTCCAGATGGTTGAGCAAGTATTACCTGGAGGATTTCAGAGATGATCCTGCTTGGACTCTAAAGGGGATTAGGAGGCATGCATCCAAACAGTTGCATTGTGGTATTTCAAGGAAACAAGCCTTCAGGGCCAAGAAAAAGGCAGAGAAATTGATTGAGGGTAGTAACGAGCAGCGGTATGCCAAGTTATGGGATTATGTTGAGGCATTGAGGGTAAAAAATCCTCGATCAACTATTGCAATGGGGTTGAATGGGAGGGTACTTCTACAGGGGGTAGATTCAGAAGATTGTATGTCGGTTTTAGGGCTTTAAAGGTTGGATTTTTAGCTGGTTGTCAACCATGTATTAGAATTGATGGGTGTCATCTGAAAACTCAGGATGGGGGTCATGCTAAGTGTTGTTGGGATGGATCCTAATAACCAGATCTATCCCATTGCCTATGCTGTTGTGGGTAGTGAGACCAAAGAAAATTGGATTTGGTTTCTTAATTTGTTGAAAGAGAATTTAGGTATTGAGAGGGAGAATATATACACATTTATTTCTGACAGACAAAAGGGGTTGATTCCTAAATTTGAGCTAGTATTACCTCGGGTAGATAACAGATTTTGTGTTAAACACATGTATGGTAATACGAAACTAGCTGGGTACAGGGGGGATGCCTTTAAGTCTTTGCTGTGGAAAGCTGCAAGGGCAAGCACTGTTCCAGACGTTGATAGGGCCATGAAAGCTATTGGTGGGCTTGAGCCAAATTAGCTGAAATGGTTGATTGAAAGGTCTGCCTCACATTGGTCCAGAATCCCTTTCTCAACATTTTCCAAATGTGATTTCCTAACCAATAACATGTCTGAATCATTCAATGCTGCTACACTTGGTGCTAGAGAAAAACTAATCCTAACAATGCTTGAGTGGGTCAGAGAATATCTGATGAAGAGGTTACAGGAGAATAGAGATAGGTGTGAAGCAATGTGGGAAGGACAAAAAATATGCCTAAGAATTAGGAAGATTGTTTGAGAGGGAAAGGAGCATGTGGGGGATTTTGTTCCCATCAAGACTAATTATTGGAACTATGAGGTTTCTGGCCCTGATGGAAGGAGGTTCCATGTAGATCTGAAGGGGCATATTTCTCTTGTAGAAGATGGGAATTAGAAGGAATACCATGCCATCATGCAGTATGTGCCATTTAGTTTGAGTGCCTAGCTGTTGAGAATTTTTTGCATGAGTGCTACTCAACTGATGCATACAGTAGGGTGTATGAATCTACTTTACAACCTATGGATGGTCCAGACTTATGGACAACAACAAGTTACATCCCTCCATTGCCTCCAAACTTTGGAAAAAAGAAAAAAGGAAGACCCTCAAAAGCAAGAAGAAAAGGGTGCTGAAGAGGAAAAAAGTAAGAAGAAAAAGAAAGTCCAAAAATGTAAAGACAGAAACCAGTTGTGCATTGCAGCTTCTGCAAGGAAGCTGGGCACAAAAGAACCACATATCCCTGGAAAAAATTGCAGAGGAGTTTCCAGAAGATGAGGGTGACACAGTTGGACAAGCTGAAGATCAAACTGTAAGTTTCTATTTGGTTTCTAAAAACTAGTAGTCAATACCAATTTATATCTAATTGTTTACATCATAAAGCAGGAAGAAAATAACAGTGAGGTTGAGGAACCTACTGACAATGCTGATGAGTACACGGCAGGGCCCTCACAGCCTACTAAAATGGAGTGTGACACTGTCCAACAGGAAATTACTCAGACATAATTGACCCAAACCAGAGTAGGTTATTTTATTCAATACAAATTTATGATCAATTGAAATTTATGTTGCTAACTGTTACATATTAAATTTTTAGGGTGGTAATAGCCAAGTGCGTGACTTCTCCAATATAATGACATCTCAATTTGTGAGGACTGCCCAATTGGAGCGTAACAGTAACATCTAGGCACAATATGATAACCCGGGCTATAAAATAAGACTTGGTAGGTAAACAATGGAATAAAAGATGCCAAAGAAAGACAGACATGTTTGGAAGGAGCAGGTTCATCCAAATAGCTCCCAGAATAAGATTACGAGGCAATCCCTCCCTAGTGAGCTGCCAAGCAATCGTCAGTGAAAAATTGCCATGCAGAGAAAGTCTCCATCGCATATGGTCCCCATTATCCCACATGATCGAAATGTGAATAATCTCATCTAAGAGCTGTGGAGGAAAACCGAGAGCCTCCAAAACAGACTCTAACCTCGGGGGGTCCCAGACCCCGTCAGACCAGAAATCACAAACCCGAAGGTTCCAATCAACAGCACCATACTGAGCCAACTGAACTACAAATCTGCCAGACGTAGGCCTGTGACCAATCCATATATCATCCCAGAAGTTGACCGGTCTATCTCCCAAAGCCCAAAAGATATGTGGCTGTGTTCGAGGAGCAACGCGACACAAACGGGTCCACTGGGTGCTGCCACGAATCGTACAAGTAGCACGAGTAGGGGGGTACGACTCCGGTCACAGTACTTATCCCGCAAGTACTGGACCCATAGGGAACAGCCATCGTGAAACCGCCACCACAACTTCAAACCAAAAGCCCCAACCAGATCATGAAAATCACGGATGCCCAGACCCCCCTCCTCCGTCGGCATACAAATCTGTCTCCAGCTAATCCAATGATGCTTGTTGGTGGTCTCACCATGACCCTAGAAGAATCTAGCAATGATCTGACTCATCTTATCCAGATCCTTCTTCGAGGGAGCCATAACCTAGAAGATGTGCAGGGAAATGGTGGTGAGGGTGCTCTTGATAAGAGCAAGTCTCCCTCCAAAATTTAGCTGACGGTGCGACCACCCTGAAATGGCACTAAGAATGCGCTGTATAATCGGCTGGTACAAAGTACTGGTCGGATTACCCCTATATAGGGAAATGCCCAGATAGGTGACCGGGAGCCGGCCAGGCTGGAATTCGGTCAAATGACTCACACTGTCCTGCCAGAGGACCTCATAACGGGCTCCAAGGAAGAAATTACTCTTCTGAACACTAATCAACTGGCCCGAAACAGCAGCATAGTGATCAAGAAACTCAACCAAATCAAGTAAACCAGCATGGGCCCGCGTGAAAATCACAACGTCATCAGCATAAGCTAGGTGGGAGGGGGGCGTGCCCAGGCCACTGGCTTTGTAGACCATAAAAGGCCTATCCCGAATGAAGGCGTCCAAACATCGGGATAGGTAGTCGGCCCCCAAGACAAATAGGGCGGGGGAGAGCGGATCCCCCTAGCGGAGACCCCTACTCGATTAAAAAAATCTCGCGGGGCTCCCATTCACAAGGACCGAAAACCAGCAGTTCTCAACACAATTACTGACAAAATCGATCCAATGCTGGGGAAAACCCATCCTCAAGATGACGTGCCGCAGAAAGGGCAATTGCACCCGGTCATATGCCTTAGCCATTTCAAGCTTCAGCATAAGGTTGGGTACAGAGACCTTATAGTTCAGGCCATCTCCTGGGCCAGCAGAACGTTATCAGAAATTAGCCTCCCCTGAACGAACCCACTCTGGTTCGACACGATGAGGGATGGGAGGAGGGGCGCCAAACGGGTGTTCAGGATCTTGGAGATGATCTTGTTGGAGACATTGCAGAGGCTGATCGGTCTGAAGTTAGTCCAGGACTCCGGGCTCGGCTTCTTTGGAATCAGGATGATGGAGGTCGTAGTGAAGCCAGGAGGCATGGGGTACCCGGAGAAGAAATCACGAACAGACAACCAGACATTAGGCCCCATGATATCCCAACATATCTGGAAGAACAGGGAGGAGAACCCATCCGAACCCAACACACTCAAAGGGTCAATGTCAAACACAACCTCTCTAATCTCCAGATCATACGGCATACCACACAGGGACTCAAAATCAGTCTCCTCGGGCAGTCTCGGGAGAAGCTCATCTATGGGGGGTCCAAATCCCCCTCATCCACGCTAAGGAGATCCTGGAAGAAGGTAAATGCCAAACTACGGATCGCATCCTGATCAGAGATGGTGGCGTCATCCACCTCAATGCTATGAATGTACGACTGGCAGCGCTTCTGCTTCACAAATCCCTGAAAGAAATGGATGTTCCTCTCACCCTCAACAACCAAGCGCACAGCAGCCTTTTGCCTCAAGAAATCCTCCTCCATTCGGAGCCTTAGCTGATAAACAGCATGCAAACGGTGCATCTCTAAACGGTGAGATGGGGTAGGATCGCTTTCATAGGTTGTCTCGGCCGCGGCATGAGCATTCTGAGCCGCCTGGATCCTATGGAAGATGTTTCCAAACACCGACCAATTTCACTGCTTTAGAACCTTCTTGATGCGAGAGAGCTTAAGCTGCAGGTTCACCATACCCACATGGCCGGTCGGAAGAGCCCACGCCTCGTGGATGGTGTCACCAAAAGTGTGGTGCCGGACCTACATGCTCTGGAAGCGGAAAGAGGAGCTCTGAAAGTGCTCGGAGAACTTACACTCAATCAGGAGGGGGGCGTGGTCAGACTTGTACCTAGGGAGGTACGACACCTTCGTCACTCCAAACATCCGAGACCACGACCCATTCAGAAGGGCGCGGTCCAATCTCTCAAGGAGGCCACCACGACCCTCCCAAGTGAAATCCGAGCCAACATAACCAGCATCAGTCAGATCCAAATCGACTATGGCATGACCAAAGTCGAGCATCGTCGGGGACCTATCCGAAGTACTGCCCTGACGCTCGTGCTCATGGAGGAATATGTTAAAATCCCCACCCACCAACCGAGCACGGTCAGCCATGGAGGTGCTGATGTCCCGAAGGGTGTCCCAGAGGTGGTACAGGAGCTCTCTGGCACACTTAGCATACACAATGGTGAGAAAGACGGGCTCCAGAAGAATTGGAGCAGTCAAACGGAGATGAAGGGCCTGATCAGAGTCAACGATCACCTCGAACTGGAAGTGAGTAGCAGAGAGAACCCAGATGTGCCCAGAAACATTACTGATCCCACGCGTGAAACCGACACGGCGAGTGATGAAAGGTATGTGAGATGCACTGCCCATGGGCTCCAAGATAGCACAAAAGGACAGGCGATGCATCCTAACCAACGTGTGAAAATGCTCCGGAGTGGCTTCGTTGGCTAAGCCACGAGCATTCCAAATTATAAAGTGTACCGACATAATCAGACAATGTCGGTGGAGGGTGATCCATGAGACCCTGTCGGTCGTCTACCACTGGCAGTCATAAGGGGCTGGGACTTTGATCTCGTCTATCGAGCCGAACCACAACCAAGACCATCATCAGGGAGGGGTATACTGACTCGGGATTTGCCCTTAGATGGGCTAGCTCTACGTGGACTCTCGGTATTTATCAATCTGGTGTCGTAAAAGTGGTGGATCTACTGTCTTCTCCCGGACCCAGCGGGGGGTCAAACAGGAGCGGGGCAAAGGCACTGGACGAGTCAGATGCATGGGAAGTCTCCGCCTGGGCTCGATTGAACGAGCAGGGCTCGGAGGCCGAGGGGAGGGCGGCTAGCAGAAGGGGGTCACTAGTGGCATCATCCCCCAACTCGGCACCGGTCTGGAGGTTCTCACCTCCAGATGAAAGCTGACGTGGCGGTGGTGTCTCAAAGGGCTACTCGGCACTAACTGGCCGGTCTGATAGAAGTTGTGGGCCATCCGACTGCTAGGAGCTGTCTGGGTGCTCAGACTCACCCTGCTCCGTCTTTTCCTCTGAAGCATAGGAGTCATCCTCCTGAGTCTCGTCATTAGTATCGAAGTCCACATACCGCTCAATTATAACCCCCAGGGATTCAGACGGGTGTGATAGCATATCTCTGTCCACGGGCCCATCTTGGGGTGCAGGTGACTCATCGCGAAGGTGAGAGAAATGGGTTTGAGCAGCCTGATCGGCTCTCTGAAGAACATCCCGGTCCAGGAGACCGGTCCGGTATCCTCTCTGTCGGACCTCCTGCCACTCCTCTATGGCGGCTGGTGTCCTAGATGCTTGGGCACGCTGCTCGGATGGCTGACCGACCGTATCACGACCTGATAGAGGAGAGTGAGCCTTCCCCAACTGACCCAGGGGATCTCTCTGACACCGGCGGCCCCGATGTCGAGTACGGCCCTGCTGCGTCTGTATCTATGGTCGAGAAGGCCGCCTACTAGGGGGAGGCGGGTGCTCCTTGTTTCCGATCACGTAGCAATCCTGGGCCTTATACCCAACATGTCGGCACTCCTGACAGAAATCAGGGATAAACTCGTAAATAACCTTCTGGGAAACCCTTCTTCCATCCAAGTCCAGGGTGATCTCCTCGATACGGGGGCCCAAAAGGTCTAGTTCGATGCAAATCCAAGCATAGGAGAGCCGACTCTTACTTTCAGTCAGCTGATCGACCTACAGTGGTCTACCAATACCCTAGGCGATAGCATATAAAGTGTCTCGTTCAAACAGGTGAACCGGCAAACCCGGCAGCTTGCACCAGACCGGTGCAACAATCGCCTCAAATTTTGGATCAAAGTCTGGTGTCCACTTAAAGACCCTCATCGGACAACCAAAACTAGATAACGAGGTACCCAACCATAATTTGGTGTAATCACGATCCTCAGAGCAATGGATAAATATGTGGGAAGCATTAAGATTGCTCCACGAGTATTAACCAATAAAACCTAAACCGGCGAGCCCGACAACTATCATGTGGGCAGTGGGGATAGTATGCAAAAATTTTCCAATCAAACAGTTCTTGCATTTATCAACTAGGCTAGCATGCTTACTAGACGAGAAAGCGATAACAACAGCATTATCTATCTTAGATAAGAAGCCTAGTAGACGTACCTTTCCATCAAACACATAGGGGTTTGAAGCGGGAGTCAGCTTTGGCGGTGGATTGGACTGGTTGGGATGAGTGACAGCTGCGACGAACAACTTTAGAAGCACCAGAAGTGAAATGGAGCTGTTGGAATTGGGGGTGGGATTGGGATCGGGATTGGGATTCGGATCGGGATTAGGTGTGGGATTGGTTGTGGATTCGGGATTGGCTTCTGGATTATATTCGGGATTGGGATTCGGGATGGGATTCAGGACGGGATTGAGATTGGGATTCGGGGTGGGATTCGGATTGGGATTGGGGGTAGGGCTGGGCGAGCCCATCAAAATTGGGTCGGTTTGTGAGGAGAGGGGCCCAAACACGGACATTTGGTCATCGAGGCTACCTGCTGAAATTAGAGGGGCAGGTAGGGGAAGGGAGACATTTAGTTGGGGGATGCGGGGGGTGGGGAAATGAAGAAGAGGAGCGTCGGAAAGAGAAGGGGTGCCGGAAACAGCGAGGAACAGTGACAAACGATTTCTTTTTTTATTTTATCGGAGTGAGTATATATTTAGATTGGGGATTTGGATCCTCTAGAATATCTAACCATACATCTTGGAGAGAGTGAAACATTTCATATATAAATAAATAAATACCTATATGAACTCCATATATTGTATGTCACTTTTCCTAAAACCATGTATGATAAATTACTCTAGAGAATTCAAATTACAAATCGGTACGTTTAAAAATAAGATATTTTAGTTTGAATCCGAATCTTGATATACAAAATATGAAGATCTATTGTTTCTCTTTTCCATAATGTTGGGGTTTATTTTGAAAGTCCTAGTATTTCTCCTTAGTGCTCTGTCTAGGGTTTCTAGTGGTGCCTCCGATGTCTTTCCGATCATCTCCTCCGTCGACTGTTCTCTCCCCTCTAACCTCCCCCCCCCCCCGTTTCTTTCTTTACTTTGCAAGTCTCGTTGAAGGTTGAAGGAGGGCCTCCGGGCGTTGCTCCTGATGTTATTCTAGGGTTTTCTGCCTTCCATCTCCCCGATCCATCCATTCCACATCACTCTCGCCTCCTCCATGGCTGATTCTCTTGCCAAATTATACTCCAGCCTCTCTATTACTGAATCGGAATCAGATGCCATCCCGGTTGACTCTCTTGCGCTTGGGTGCATTGATGGCTCGCGTACCCTCAGTGGCAAGATCATGGCTCCCCGGCCTCTATTCGTCAAGCAGATTAAGGATGTATTCTTGCCTCTTTGGTCCCTCAACGGATCACTTACTATAAACACCGTGGCCAAGGACAATGTCTTTCTTTTCCAGTTTGAATCTGAATCTGATCTATCAAGAGTGTTATCCGGGGCCTCGTGGCTATTTGATAGATACTTGTTGATATTGCAGCGGATTCATCCGGATGCTGTTATTTCAGATCTAAAGTTTCAACACTCACCATTCTGGATTCATATACATGGCCTGTCTATTAGTTTCTTAAGTTACAATGTTGCCAGATGTATTGGCAATCGCCTGGGCACTGTTTTAGAGGCAGATTATGGTAAAGATGGTAGCCTTTTGGTCAACTTCATGCGCATTCGTGTCTCACTTGATATTTTGCTACCATTGCAGCGTATTGTTACTATGTTTCACAAGGGCAAACCTATTAGGTGCTACCTTCAACATGAAAGGCTCCCAAACTTTTGCTATGTTTGTGGCCTAATAGGTCATACAGATAGAGATTGTCAGACAAAATTGGCCGGATCCTCTCATACCCCTACTGCCTTTCCTTTTGGTTCGTGGCTTAGAGCCCTGATCAATACCTCGCCCTTCTCTAATCCTCGCACTACCCCTGCAAAAACAAACTCATTACCCCTCCAAACAATAAGGCCTTCTCTTCTGGTCACCCGTCTCCCGCACCCACTTCCCGACATGACACATCACCCGCACCTATTCCCACAAAGCCTTTTGACTCAACCTCATCAAACCTCTCGGAATCTTCATCTTCCCCTCTAAAACTCAGCTCTGCCAATAAATCCCCATCTACTCCCTCTACTCACACAGACAAGTCTACAACCACTGCACATATAAATCCTGCCCCACTACCAATGATTACTCACATCTGCCTCCCCTTACCCACCACATATTCCACACTCAGCATTCCCAAACGTGCTGACTCCAACCCTCATCTAGTCACTAAAAACAATACCCATCTCATCACTCCAAAAACTGAACCCGATTAACAATCATTACTAGCTCCTTCGATCCAATGCTCGATGACTCCTCTCCTGATCCTCCACTTCAGAATGACACACCCCCTCCTCACTCATCGCCCAACACCCCCATATCTCCCTCCTTTAAATTCCTTGTCCATGTTGCCATAAATCTTGACTCCCCAACTCGCAAAATGGCTCGTAAATTCAAGCGTACCAGTGTTAAATCACACCAAAAAACTAACCCACCCCAATCAACCTCCGCTCCTCCTCATCCAGACTCGGGTCCCACAAAATGCAAGCTCGTAGATTTCAATCCATCCCCTTAGACAAAATCTCTTGCCAAAAAAGAGAAACTCACGGTTGAAGAACTTGTTGCACCATTGATCCCCATTACGGTTCTGAAAGATTTGATTTCATCGGCGGAGGCTAGAGTGTCGGTCCAGCCCCGCCGGGCCCAATGATTCTCCTCAGTTGGAACTGTCGAGGGCCTCAGACAGTTCATGAAATAAGCAACCTTATTCGTCGTAAGTCTCCCAGTCTGGTTTTTCTTTGTGAGACCAGGTGTGACTCTTCGTTTGTTGACAGCTTCAAATCTCGTCTTAACTATTTTGGTGTTTATGTTTCGTCGAGAGGTTTGTCAGGGGGCTCTCCTTACTTTGGCGAAAGGATATTGTAACAACCGGTTTATTGTTTTTATTATTCACTATTTATTTTATTAATAATTATCATTATGCGCTTATTCTATTTATTAATTTATTAAATTGGGC
>JAUEKW010050579.1:0-13376 GCA_032274785.1 Ajuga reptans
CTCGTTTCGAACCTCTCGACATCCTCCATCTCTTGGCATTCTTGCTTTTCGTAGTTTCGCACGATTTCCTGTAAAAATACTCACAAACAAGCCTTTTGTGCAACATTTGGTTAATTAACACTATTCACTTCAATTTATGCACAATTCACTCATAAAATGAGACTAAATAAGCCCGGAAATCATGCAATCTCACACCGAATCACCTCCCTCTAGTAATATTTTTTTCCGGTCCCGATAATATGATTATATGAACTTTTTATTGTATACAACCTACATACTGGTACATTCTACTATTAAATTATTATCACAATCATTGTCGTTTTACGTATTATTCATGTATACTTTAATTGGGCCACTAACAATTTGTATGTTATCTTTCCCAATTACAATTATAATTACAATTTGTATCAAAAACCACTAACAACTGGATGCAAATCTTTCTCATTATTTGTACGTTCTTCTGTATGGTAAATTTGCCAAAATATTTTCAAACTTATTTTTTGCAAAAATATGTACAACATCAGTGTCAATTAGTAGAACAAATTTAATACACTTAGTGTAACTTTCCTATTTCGACATGTGAGTTTTATGCTTATATAAATCATCAGCTACGTGAAGAGCAGAAGAGAAAGAGGGAGATAAAAAAAAAGAAGGGAAATTTTGAGGTTCTGAAAGAAATGAGAAATGAGAGAGAGAAATTTAGAAAGAAAACGGAACGATCTGGTGAAGAAGAAACAAGGAGAAAGAGAGAGAAGGGGGGAGAGACCGAGAGAGATAAAGTGGTAAAATAGAAGTTTTGGGAAAACTAATGAATAAAGAGATAACTCACCGACACTGACGCCCAATTCAAAAATCTCTGTCTTAATTTTTAAGAAACTGACCGATGCACACTATGTGTGAGGTCGAGAAAGATAGTATGATTTTATTTGTTATAGTTCTTAGAATATGTCTTTTTTTTTTTATCTTTTACTTGTTAAGTCGTAATTTATTCTCATTATGGTTATGGGTTCAACTATTCTTTATTGTTTTAGATAGTTGACTATATGATAAATTAAAAAGGTTTTCTCCCGAATATTTGATATAAACATCATGTTGTTTGTCATTCTTACTTGTGTTGTTTTTTAAATATTTTATTATATTATAACTATAAAAATATGTATATGTTTATTATTTATTCGTGTTACATTTACAAACTGTGCATTACACGGGGATAATACTAGAATAATAAATAATAGCTATTAATTTAATGTAGCGATCAATCATTTTTTCGTTCAACTAATAGGATTAATAAATAATCGTCATTAGTTTAGGAAAGTATAGGTTATAAAATGAGAATATGTTTGGTTCACTGTATATTTTTTATGTTTTAACTATGGGAAATCGTGTAAGTAATAAATTATTGGAATTAGTTATTGTATAAAAATATATATTTGATGGGTGTGTTAACAAATTAATTTTTTTTTCCACTTTTTTATTTATTACTCTCTCTCTTTTGTAAAGATAATCCTATTTTCCTTTTTGAGATGTCTAAAGAAGATAGTCTCCCTTCCTTTTTAATAGTGTATTAAATATTTATTTTCCTAATATATCCCTACTAAATGATGTATTAAAATTGTCATTTGTGTGTGGCACTCTTTTATTTATCATATTAAATAAGAGTATAGCAGTAATTTACACGTGTAATAAATGAATTTCTTAATCTATGTGAAACTAGAAAGGGCCCGGGGACTATCTTTTTTAGACGAAGGGAGTAATAAATACCACCTCCATTTTTTTTTTATGTATTTTTAGCATTGGATAAGAGAATTAAGATATAGGGAGAATGGACAAAATATCCCTCATCTAGATTTCCTCTCTCCACACAAATCCCTTAAATTTATCCTCATCTTTACTTTATATTATTTTTCTTTCCTTTTATCTATGGTATCAGATATAATAGGTTAAAAGGTTAGAGATTTTTTTTAGGATGGTGATAAGGATAGTATTCGAAAAATTAGAGAAAAAGCTAAAAATACATCTATTTAAAAATAATTGACAAAATCTAAAACTACATCTAATAGAAAACGAAGGTTGTAATTATTGTGCACAAGACAAGCAGTAAAAAATGTCGAAAACGATTTTCCCGAACTACTGTACTAAGAAAAACAAATATTGCCGTATACGAAAGCAATGAAAAAAAAAAAGAATTAAAATAGAAAATGGACTTCAATTTATGATTGTATAAAACAGTCTATTTTTTAACCAACACTTTCATAAACTTGAGGCAAATAATTTGTGTTTGGTAATAGGTGGGGGCAACCTAGGGAAACCTCAACCGATTATGTGTTTGATTTTAAAATGTTGGGAGCGTTGCCTTATTTTAGTTAGGTTGAGGGCTCATAAAGAAATATATGTATTGATTGTTTGTAAACTATTACAATAATTAAATATATTTATATATTTATTATTTTAGCAAACAGTACATCAACTTTCTCCAACCATAAACAAACACAATATATTTTTCCGGCAATAGTCAGCAAGCCGGCTTTCGGAGAAAATGAGAGAAAAAAAAAAATACATAACAAAACTATGTTTTGTGAACATGTTTTTAGCTTCTTGGAGAGAGGGTGCAGTCTATTCAGTAAATAGGGATGTAAAATTAAGGGGATTTTGGATTAGGATGTCATGTACGTGGATGTACTCCATTCGAATTTGTCACATCCTCATCCAAAAGTATATTCTTCTTTATAAATTTCGACTATTTTTTCAATCATTACCTAATTAATTAATCGTTACCCATACCTCATTTTTCAATAAAATAATATAAACTCATCATCCCAATAATTTTTTAATCATGACCTATCACGCACTTTTCATAATATATATATATATATATAATAATTTAATTAATCATCTACTAACTAATTGATTTGACATTTATAGTACACATTTTCTCATACCAACATACCTTTTAGATGAACGCATCTCCATCCAGATGTGTTCATCCTTGTCCAACTATCCCCTAAAGCATTTTTCCATTATAAACCCTTTTTCTTACTCAAAACATGTATCCAAACGAATTCTGAATCCGGTTCTATGGTAAGTTTCTATTGAACACGGAAACAAAGCCTTAATATATGATTTGAAAATTAATCTTCAAAAGACAATGAAAATAGTTCATTTTTAAATTTAGCGACATCAGGAGAATTTCATACTTTTTCTTTAATTTCTATTATATATAAGGGTTAATATAAAAAAAACACCATGCAGTGTACTACGTAAGTTTTATTACTTGAGTACCTTAATTTGTTTTTTTTTTTGTTTCCAATTGCAATCCGTAGTTCACGCGTTTTTGGTTTGCAATCCTGGATCAGCTTTTCTGGCCAAAACTAAATCGCATTTTTAAGGGACAAACTTGTAAGAAGTTAAAATTATTTTAAAATTCCAAAAAATAAACCAATAAAGAATTTTTTAAAATTATTTTTACTTCTTAAAAATTATTTACGAATTTTTTAAATTATTTGTATTGATGTTCTAAAGATATTTTTAGTATTATATGATATTTTAAAAAAAAAATTCTAGATCTGAAAAATAAACTTTAAATAATTTCTGGATTATTTTAAAATACCTTTTTAAGATTTTGTAACATAATTTTCAGATTTTTCATCATAGTGTCCAATTAGGGTGGAAATTTAAAGTTTGACCTTTAAAAATGCATGTGCAAGTTATGTGATGTATTTTTTGCCGGAAAAGCTGAGCTAGGGTTGTAAACGAAGAAACGCATGAACTACGAATTGCAATCGGAGATAAAAAAAAATTTAAATACTTAGGTGGTATGTTACGAAATATATTTTATATATTCGTAAATTAATTATTTTATCATTTATCAAAATTAGTCTTGGAATTTATTGTATATTATTTAGTATTATATTATATAATATACTGACTTATTTAGTTTGATTATATATAGTTAATATTTTGTTATATATTAATATTAACTAATGAAACCTCTTCTAAATGTGTTTGGATTTTTTTCCTTATGTGTAGGGATGCCAATAAGGAAAGTCAAAGTCAAACATGGACTTGAACAAGGAAAGAAGCTCTTGGAGATTAATATCACACAATCGGCGACAACCTGTTGAAGGGAAGCAGCTAGATTGTGCCGTTAATTACCAAATCATTATCGAGTGAAGAAGATTTCAGAATTAGGATTAGAATTGATGAAGAAGATCTTTGAAGATTTAAGAAAAATACACTTTTCATCCAGGGATGTTTGAACGTCCATTCTGCACGTGCTCATGAAGGAATCGAGTTTCATAAGGATCCACACCAAGATACTGAATGAAATAACTTCCTTAATAGTTGTGAATCATTGAGACCTGAAGGACGAATAAATGAAGGAGTATCCGATCCAGATTCAGCGTAGATTATGTTCAGATTTGAACATACTTGGTCCCCAAGTATTGAGAGTCTATATATACTCTAAGTGTGTCATTATGCTCGACACTTTATATATCTTCTACATCTTTTCTACTACATTGGGAGCATTGAGTCTTAGAGTCGTACAATTAGAGTCTTTGTTTTATTTTATTGACATTACTCTATTGTAATTATTGTTCGACCGGAAGGTGCAAGCATTATCACGAGTTGGGAGACTTGGTGAGCACAAGGAAGGATTTCGTGTGCAAAATCCAATCAAGAGATTGGGTGGTAGGATAAGTCGTTAGAAGGGTGACGCTAAAGTTTGGTAGATAGATAGGAGGGAGTCCTAGTCTTGGTAATTCGAGGGATTGAGTCCAAACTTGTATTATTGTAAGGGATTGCAACGCTTGCTCTAATTATAAGATCTGAGGGGGGGAAGAGATTCTCTTTCGTAAACTTTTAACAAGTTTGCTTCTGCTCTCTTTATTTATTTTACTTTATTTTAGTACCTTTCATATTGAGTTATATTATATGTTCGTACATCTAGTGTAGAAGATTGTTGAGCATATTCTGATAGGACTATTCACCGTGTTGTTTATGTTCGGACATCCTGTATGAACATCGAGCAAACATACTTGGAATATGCCATTTTTTAGTTGGCACCAGAGCATTAGGTTATCTATTTTTCACAGGTCCATTAAGGATCTGTGATGACCACCAGCGTAGCTACTGTAGAGCTTGGGTCTCTCTGTCCCCCGTTGCTGAATGAATCTAATTATACTTACTAGAAACAGATAATGTTCGTATATCTTCGAGCCAAAGGTTGTTGGAGCACTATTTAAACTCAATGGAAATCTCCGGAGATGAAGAATGAGAATAAGGAAACCGTTCCAAAGCCAGGAGTATTATACACAGATGCAGAAAGAGCCGATGAACATGCAAATTTCAATGCACTATACGGTATTCTGACTTTTATTGATACAACCCGACATGTATCTATTGCTACTTGCATTACAACTCATCAAGTTTGGAAGGTTCTGAGGAGTATTTCGAAGAGAATAATGATTTGAAATCATCCAAGGTTCAGAAACTCATGTTGGAGTTTGACAATATCCATATGCGCGATGACGAAAGCATTGGTATGTACTACACACGCTTTAGTAGTATGGTCAACCAATGCTTTATAATTGGTGAATGCATATCTGAGAACAAACAAATCAAGAAGATTATGAGGAATCTCCCAACAAGGTTTCGTGAAAAGATTACCATTTTGGAATCGATCATGAAGTTAAGTACAATGACATTGGATGACTTGATTTGAAAACTTCATACATTCAAAACGAACAATGGATATGATAGCATCAAGAGAAAGGTTATTGCATTGATGGCTGAAGTTGAACATGATTATGACACTGAAGAAGATGAGGAATCAATGGATCCCGCTGAGATGTTAAGGCAAATGACACTGCTTGCAAATAATTTTGGCAAGATGTTCAAATTGAAAAATTACAAGAAGCCGAATTCAGGTAGGTTTTCTAAGTCTTTAAATAAGGTTAAAAGTGCTAACAAGTTTGTTCAATCTAAGTCTTCAGGTAAGAATATGGAGAAAGAAAAGTGTCGTGAATGTAAAGGATTTGGTCACTACCAAGCGGAATGTCCGAACTTCCTCAGGAAGAACAAAGCTTATAAAGCTACTTGGAGTGATTCTGAATCTGATGACGAACATGACAATGATCAAGATGGAGATACGCATCACACAAGCAATCTTACTATTTCGAATAATAATTTTTTCTTTGCAGTATCCGTTCATAGCGATATTCATACATCAGAACCAGAATAAGGTATTGTACTGTTCTAATCTAATGGTGAATGTTCTTATAATTCTGACTGTACATTCATAAATGCAGATTGTAGACCTGGTGATCCAGAGTCCGTGTATGCTCATCTTTATGAGAAGTGCATGAAGGCCTCCGAGATCATTGATAAACTGGCCAAGAGATTGAAAAAATATGAACATTGCATGGTTGAGCATGAGAAGGAGTTTGATTACCGGAAAGTTGAACTTCATAATCTTAGAAAAAATAATGGGAAGCTGAATGAGCATCTAACACAAGCCCATTACACCACTAAGGATCAAGAAAATCAACTTCTTCATATTTCTGTTCAAACATCGATTATGGACAATGAACAGAAACTGGTTAAATACGTGGTTGAATCCAAAGACTTTGAAATTAGTAACTTAGAACTAACATATTTGGATTGTAACAGGCTGTTGAGGAGAAAGATCAAGAGATAAGTTCACTGAAAAGAGAACTTGCTCACATTATGTTAGATCAAACTGCCTTGAGAAATGAACTTGCACAATCACATCAAGAGGTTAAAAACTAACTTGTTGAGGTTGAAAAAGTAAAATATATTCTAAAGAAATTTAATACTGGTAAAGTAACGGTGGATGAGTTGTATGAATTTAGTGAAGGTTATGGTAAACAAAAAGGTTTAGGTACTAAGGGTAAGAATCATAATTCGAAACCTAAGGCTAAAACTGCATCTGTTAAACCAGCATCGAATGTTCAAACATCTAATACTAAATCTCATACACGTGCATCTCATGTTAAGTCATATGTTCATACACCAGTAGTAGCTAAGATTAAGAATGTTCAAAAAGCAGCATAATACATGAAAGAACAACATAATGGTAAGGTGAATACAGATGCTAAATTTATCCCTACATGTCATTACTGTGGTATATTAGGTCACATACGTCCTAAGTGTTATAGGATGCAATATGATTTTTATACTGGCAATGTAGTTAATTAGAGTTTTAATGGTATTCCGTTGAATGTTTCGAACATGTGTCAACATTCCAAAGCACATAAACCCAAAGTTGACTTGAAAAATAGCACACAACCTAAAGTTTGGACTAAAAAGGTTAAGAACACACGTTTGTCTTCTTTTCTGTCATTGAAGTCTAGTTTAGGTGGTGCATGGTATTTTGATAGTAGATGTTCACGCCACATGACTAGAGTCAAGTCAAACTTGGTCGATGTTGTTCCTGTTCATGAAACTTATGTTACATTGGGTTATGGAGCTAGCAATAAAGTTATTGGGAAAGGTACGCTAAATGTTAGTGGTTTGTCAAGACTTACTGATGTTCTCTTTGTTGACAAGTTAAAGGAAAATTTACCAAGTATTAGTCACCTTTGTGATCAAGGAATTTTTGTTAAGTTAACACATGATAAATGTTTGGTTTATCATTCCAAAGAGGACCATGTTCTTACAGGAATGAGATCTAGTGATAATTCACTTGTTGCAACAGGATCTTAAGTGTCATTACACCACACTCAGTGATCGAACTTAAAGATATGAACTGAGTGCCATTTGATGAGTAACTGAGAACAAAGGAGTATACTGAATTATGGCATCAAAAACTTGGTCACATAAATTATTCATATCTAGTTAATTTGTCTAGTACAGGAGTTGTTACTGGCATACCGAAGTTGAAGATGAACGAACATGGAGTGTGTGGACCTTGTCAACATGGTAAGTAAAAGTGTAGTGCTCACAAGGCACAATTTGAAGTGTCTACCAAGCAAATTTTGGAGCTATGGATCTCATGGGTCCGGTTCAGGTAGAAAGTAACAGCGGTAAGATTTATATTTTTGTGTGTGTTGATGATTTTTCTAGGTTCACATGGGTTGATTTCTTGAGAGAAAAATCTGAGACATTCGAAGTTTTCAAATCACTGTGTTTGAAACTTGCAACTGAGAAAAAGACTCGCATTGTTCGAATTTGTAGTGATCATGGTAGAGAGTATGAAAATTCTGCTTTCATTTATTTTTGTACCTCACGAGGTATTGTGCACGAGTTTTCAGCTTCTAAGATGCCTCAATAAAGATTATCGTTGAGAGCAAGAATCGAACATTACAAAAAATGGCAAGAGTTATGCCCAATTCTAAAGGAATGTCACAAAAATGGTGGGCTAAAGCCATCAACACGGCTTGCTACATCATTAACCGTATCTACGTGAGGAAAGGTATTGGGTTAACTTCATATAAGATATGGAAAGATAGGTCTCTCTTAACCTTAGTCACTTACATGTTTTCAGTTATGGTTGTTACATCTACAATGATCGTGAACAACTTGGTAAGTTTGAATCAAAAAGGGACTTAGGGTGTTTCTTGGATATTCCAACAACAATAGAACATATCGAGTGTATAACTTGAGAAATCAAACTGTCATGCATTGAGTCCATTAATGTTATATTTGATGATGTTTCTAGATCTGCAGATGTTCGAACAAAAATAGCTTCAGTCCGATTAGAAGAATCTAGAAACATAAGTGATTCTAGAAAGGATAGAGTTCCACAAGCTGGAACATGTAAAGTTAACAAGGTTTTGCAGGAAGATCAATCTACTGAGCATGGAGATGTTCCATCCACTGATGTTCACACAGATGTTCAGACGTCTATCTCTTTTGCTCCAGTTGAATCAAGAAGAGATCCTTTAGTGAAAACTTAGAAAGATCATTCTATGGATTAGGTAATTGGTGAGGTAAGCGCAGGTAAGAAAATTAGAGGTGGTCCAAAAAGGAATTACAGGAAAATGGTGAATATTTCATACTTTGCATGCTACACTTCCATGGTTGAACCTAAGAATGTTAAGGAAGCTTTGACTTATGAGTATTGGATTCTTGCTATGCAAGAGGAACTAGACCAGTTCACTCGGAATAATGTATGGGAAATAGTTCCACGACCTAAAGACTCGAATATAATAGGTACCAAATGAATTTTCAAGAATAAAACTGATGAATTTGGTAATATTGCACGAAATAAAGCTATGCTAATTACACAAGGGTACACTCAAGTCGAAGGCATTGACTTTGATGAGACACTTGCACCCGTTGCACGTTCAGAGTCTGTTAGAATATTATTGTCAATTACATGCATCAAGAAGTTTGTATTTTATCAAATAGATGTGAAAAGTAGGTTTCTTAATGGTTTTCTGAAAGAGATTGCATTTGTTGAACAACCCAAAGGGTTCATTAATCCATGTTTTTCAGATCATGTGTATTAGCTCAAAAAGGCCCTCTATAGTCTTAAGCAAGCTCCTAGGGCATGGTACGGACGTCTCACAAAGTTCTTACTTGATAAAGGCTACAATATAGGAGTAGATAAAACATTATTCATGCAGTATTTGAACAAAGACATTATCATAGCACAGATCTATGTGGATGATATAGTCTTTGGCTCTACTTCCAAAGTGAAAATCGTTGAATCCGTACATGACATGTCAAAGGAATTTGAAATGAGGATGGTGGGTGAGCTAACGTACTTCCTTGGTCTCCGAGTGAAACAGATGAACAATGGTATCTTTATTCATCAAAGTAAGTATTCAAGGAACCTAGTCAGAAAGTTTAGACTTGAAAGTGCCAAACACCCCCACATTCCCATGAATACATTGGTTAAACTTTCACGGGATGATGTTGGTACATCTATTGATCGTACTTTGTGCTGAAGTATGATTTGTAGTCTTTTATATTTAACTGCTAGTTGCCCTGATTTGTGTTTCAGTGTAGGTATGTGCTCAAGGTAACAGTCTAATCCCAAAAAATCACACTTTATTGCCGTGAAATGCATCATCAAGTATGTTGGAGGAACATGCAACTATGGGATCTTGTACTCAAATTATACAAATTCAAGTCTTGCAGGTTATTGCGATGCTGATTGGGTTGGAGACGTCGATGGTCGAAAAAACACTTAGGGTGGTTGCTTCTTGGTAGGTAACAATTTAGTTTCTTGGTTGAGTAAAAAATAAAATAGTGTTTCTTTATCTACTGCCTAAGCTGAATAGATTGCCGCGGGAAGTTGTTGTTCACAATTGATCTGGATGAAGCAAATGATGTTTGACTATGGTTATGATGTTCAAACAATGAATTTATTTTGTAACAACACAAGTGCTATAAATATTTCCAAAAAACCCTGTCCAGCATTGACGTACTAAGCACATTGATATACGTTACCATTTCATTCAGGACTAAGTCGAAGATGGTCTCGTCGTTTTGGATTATGTGCCTACACAAAACCAATTAGCTAATATTTTTACCAAAGCACTTGATGCCCAAAGATTTATATCCTTGAGGAAATTCATAGGATCTGCATTCTTTAGTGTGCTAGGTTTTCAATTCATTGAGATAAAAAAGAAAAAAAGAAAAAAAAAACAAAGAAAGCAGAAAAACTAACATGTTCATACATTGCATATAGGTTTTTGTTTATATTTATTAGGCATTGTTTTTATTTATGTTTTCATGCATATAACGCAATATATTTGTTATATGCCCCATGAGAACGGACAAGTTCAAGTTGAGGTATGACTTGAAAACTTTTAGTTCGTTATCCCTCTAGCTAGATCATTTTCTCCCATAATTTACTGTCGGAAAAGAGCTACGATCATGAAATAATTACAGTGTAAAGCCAGGTCAAAAGATTCGCAAGAGTTAAGTAGAAATGGAGAAGGGCCACATTTACATATAGTGATTGATTTGTGAAAGCTACCGACAAATGTGCGAACAAAGAATTCGTACATCTTATTTCACTGAAGTTATAAGGTGAAGACTCAGTTCGTCACACCGAGTTTTCCTAGTGTGTTGCTATGACTTAGCGATTTACGAGCCACTACATAGGTGGATACTATCTACTTGACACGAAGTAAAACGAGAAGCAATAATGTTCAAACATCTATATTCTAAATATTAATGTATAAAAGAACATGTTGATCATGAAAACTGTCATTGGTGAGTCAGATTGGAGAAATAAGGGAAATTATTTCCGCTCATCCATTATGAGAATTTTGGGAAGGTCATGAGGTTGACGTTTGAATTTGATTAGTTGCTGGTCAAGGTTGGCTGCTCGTTTTTTATTGTGGGCGCGAAAAATAAATTTTTGTGGTCTGCATTATAGTATAGGAATTTAATTTACTTTTGCATTAGGCATATTGCATGATTTCCTTCCAAACATTACATGAAATCGGAATGGGCTATAAAGTTCAATTTTGGATAATATCATATTGCCTTTAAATTTGGTGAAACGTATTTTTGGTCTTATCCAGGATTGGCGATTGATTATTTTTTTCTTTGTTACCATTTTGGGTGAGATAATTGTATTGTGTGTACTAGATCATGAGAGAGAAAAATTATGTTCAAATCTAGCGAAGATCGTGTCTATAACTGCCTCGACACACAACCTCCATGTTCCATCACTCACACACGATCACGATTTTGATAACTGCAAAAGGCATAGATTTTCAAATATTTGCATCATTATATCTTCTGCAGTTTATTTAATAAGAGATGAGACTTTTTGATTTCAAAATCCACATTCATTATTCATTAACAGTTTTCACTCTCTAGCCTTGTTCTCTCTAGCTGTTTGAATGATCAGATCACACAAACCCTAGTTCTCGCAACTATGGTGAAAACGAAGAATCCTGCCCAAAAGCACAAGGCTTCTCCTTCATCCTCTATCACTCCGAGGAAGCAAACTGCCTCCGGTGCGAACGAATTAAGCTCAACCAAGCCCTTATTCGTCCCACCGCTCCAAACTGTGTTTCCGAACCAATTACCCATTTCCGAACAGAGCCTAGTCAAATCAACGACTTCCAAGGCTAAAAGCCCGAGCCCAATGAGATCTACTCCACCACCACCTCCGAAAGAACCTACTCCACCACCGGCTTTGTCTCAAGGGAAGAAACAGTGTACTCCTCCGCCGCCGAAGGAAGTAACTCCGCCGGTTAAGACTGGTCCGAATATGGATCAACCCACTGCCTCCAAACCTTCTACCAAAGAGAAGGAGAAGATGGTTCAACCAGAGCCCGAACTAGTTACGGTTTCAAGCACCAAGTCCACTCCGCCGCTAAAAAGCCCAAATCATCTAAGAAGTCTTCTACCAAATCGATCCTGAAGACCAAGTATTGAGTGGAAATTTCTTCGCACAAGAAGAAAACAAAGGCTAAACAGACTAGTTCAGACCCTGAGTTCGAACCGGAACCTACTTGCCGATCTGGCTGGGCGGAATCCGCTTAGAAGAAGTCCGAGCATACCAAAGGTTCTGACTCGGATGTCAGAATACTTGATTCGCCAGATGCACCGTTCGACGAGGAAGAAGACGATCTTCTTGATGTAGGTAACGTTATTTCGAACTAATTTTATTCACGTAATGCTGAATGGAGATATGAAATCTTTAAGAAAATTAAATTTTTGTGTGAAAAAGATTTAAACATCACTTTGTTCAAACAAGAAACTGAAAGGGTTCACACTTATTGAGTCCAGTGCTCTTGTTCAAACTGTGTCGGGCGTTATTCAATTATGTCCTTAAATTGTTCATGAGTTTTATGTTAATCTCACTGTCTCTATCAAAAATCCTCTATCTCCATATTTTGAAGAGGTGTTTTGTCGCAATCAGATTTGCACTTTTAGTCCAGCTATGATAAATTCGTACTTCGGGTTAGGCAATGTTCCAGGTTTTTCTCTTGAGGATGACTTAGTTATTGTCACGTCATCACTCACAGGTGGTAGGTTAGATGTTTGGACTTAGGGGTGGCAAAAACCCCGCAGGGCCCCGTCCCCGTTGGAACCCGAAAATATTGGGTCGGGGAATCCCCACAACAAATGAGGATGGGGGCGGGGACGGGGATTCCTAGAAATTCCATGAGCGGGGTTGGTATGGGGATGGGAATCATACTCCCGGCCCCGATCCCGATCCCGACCCCGACCCCGAATAGGTAAAGCTGTGATTCCCCGAACTCCCGGTATTATTATTATCATTATTTTATATATACATCTATATACCTTAAATAAATTAGGAAAATATCTTATATATATATGGATCACCACCACTTACGCACCATTGTGTAATTAAGATAGAATTTAAAACCCTGGAGTTTTTCCCTCATAGTCATAAGTCAGATCAGATTCGGTCTTTC
>JAUEKW010050908.1:0-13373 GCA_032274785.1 Ajuga reptans
AGTTTCTCCCGAATATTTAATATAACCGCCATGTTGTTGGTCATTCTTACTTGTGTTGTTTTTTATTTTATTTTATTTTATTATATTATAGCTATAAAAAATATATAATTATTTATTATTTATTCGTGTACATTTATAAACCGTGCATCGCACGGGGATACTACTAGTTAGTTATATATGATTAAATGAGTCACATAAAAAATTGTACAAGTGGGAATTGATGGTTTTTAGAGAATTGTATATTGGTCAAATTAACATAATATGACTCACATTATAGAACAGAGAAAGTATAATTTAAAACTTCAAGAAATAGGATTATTGATTTTTTTTTATTTTTCTTATATTAATTTCTTTTTATAAATAAATATATTACAGATCAAACATTGCACTTCGGTAATTCTAGCAATCTATATGGCTTCAATTTTTTTTTTTTTTTTGAGGTAATATATCTATTAAATTACCTTCTGTAGTCTATTCATATTGGCTTAATGGGGTGACCTATATTTGTTTTTCTTTAATTTTATGTGGCTAAAATCAAACCATTTTCTGTCAAATAGTTTATGCATGACACGTTAATCTCCGTTCGTCAAAGACTTATTCCATTCTGATATTGAATTTCAGAAATTCATTTATTTTACTCATTCCCAAAAGAAAAGATAGCAATACAAAACGGCCAATTTAAAATTTTAATTTATTAATAGTTTACATCTGTACTAACACTTATTTATAAAGTTTATCCAAGTGTTCCAAAGTTCCATATTTATTTGTGCTTGGAAAAATTTCTCTTTTAGTTCTATAATTTAGGACGAGTTCAGAAAAAATATTGTATTTTGTGTATTTTTAATTTTAGTCCTGTAAGTTTAAAAAAATATCAAATTTGAGGACAAATCTCGTTGCAGGTCTCTAATTTCACCGGAGTTGCTCACGTGGCACAAAATTAGTGACATCGGGCTGTATTTGTACCTTGGTCTCTAATTTGAGGATAAATTATGCAACGAAATTGAGTTTTTAACCATAATCTGATCAATTATTCTTACTAGAACTATAGTCCCGTATCTAGGTCGCTAATTTGAGGACAAACCTCGCAATGAAATTGGAGTTTTTAGCCATAATCTGCTCAATTATCTTTACTAGAACCTCAACGTCAATAACTCCGGTGAAATTAGTGACTTCAGCGGGATTATTCCTCAAATTGAACATTTTTCGAAACTTACTGGACTAAAATTGATATTTTGCAAGATACATAACTTTTTCTGGACTAGTATTAAGTTACAAGACTAAAAAAGAATTTTTTTCTTTTTTGTGTGTGTATTATAAGTTATTAATTAAGTAAGCCATCTCTGACGATTAATCAACAATTCGAGGAGCACCGCCCTGTCAAGGCGGAAGCTGCGGGTTCGAGCCCCGCCAGTCCTGACGGGTCCAATAAATACATCAACTCGTTTTTGGGATTCAGCCAATTGTCTTGGTTATTATTGTTTCAAATTTATATAGTAACATGATATATGATTAACCAAGTGCCATTTCATTTTAGTACGAAAATTTAAATATTAATAACCCAGGAAATAATAGAATACGAGAAGTTAAAATTAAGTATCTTTTTTTAGGGAAATCACTGTCATCATGCCTGTTTTAATTTTTTTGAAGCAAGTCTCTATAAAATATATGTTTTGGTGAAACGCATTCGAATAGTATCTAAGGTTACATTTGAATGGAAGGATTTGAGGATGGATTTGAAATTTATGGTCTCAAATCTATTAATGTTGTTTGGATTATCATGGATTTTAAAATCCATCACTTTCATTTTGAACTATATTTTGAAGAATTTCGAGTGGATTTGAAATCCCTTCTATCTTGAGTGGATTTAAAATTCATTGATTCTAAATCCATGCATTTCAAATCCCTCTATCCAAACACAACCTAAGAGTATTTAAACAATAATATACGTTTTTCTTTTACTTTTTTTCTTTGTAATTTTTGCGAATATAAAATTACAATATAATTAAACAAATATTTCGTTGTAGGAAAATTGAAAAGTAAACAAGAAAGAGAAGAAAGAGAGGAACATCAAATTAGGGTTCTTTTATTCATCAAAGATCTCCTTTATATAAGGTGTCAAATACAGGGTTCCATAAATACACCAAAGATAGTAAATACCTATATTACCCCGCATTAGTCACTTTTGATGAAGACACATTAATTGTATTTTTTCTTCAACATTCCCCCTTGTGCCAAATCAAAAGGGTGAATGGTGCATAACTTGTTGTCTCGTTAAAAACCTTGCCAAGTAAAAAAATCCAGTGGAAAAAATAAACCTTGGTCGAAGGAAAAAAGTGTGTTGTGCTATCTTGAGACTCTCCATGAAGTCACACATTTCACTTGATACGTACATCTATCAAGAGAGCTTTGTAAATTCTTACATCCTTAATTTTACATAGATCATGAGGATAGCATGTTGTTGCTAGTTATAGAATAACGTTGGTAATGCATACTTAGTGTGGTCACCTTTGATTTTAGCATAATTCCATCTGTTCGTCGCAAATAACTTTGTCTTCATAAATTTGAATAGATCTTCTTTGGTAGGACTCAAGCCACACTCCTCTTCTATTTGTGTGAGGATGATCTTTAACCATATACACTCGCGAACTGCTACATGTAGGATAATGGTCTCTGAATGATTTGATGAGATAACTTGAGAAGTCGTGCTTGGTTGATCTTCAAGATTTCATTGTATTCCTCATCGTGCTGCATAATTAATTTAGTAATAACCTTTTCATTGGTCAATGGAATAACCAGCATTCATAAACCAACCAAAGTAACATTTGGTATTTCAGAGTAGGGGGTAGCTTCAACATTTTCTTTAGGAGTTACATTTTCATCTGTAGTCCTTCTTGTCTCTATGTATGAGAGTATTTAACTTTCTTAAGAGGTTACGATTTCATTCGTAATCTCTCATGACTCGAATATGGGATGAACAAAATCATATCAGGGGTTTCTTTTAGATATCAAAATACATTTTAACATAATTTCATTGGTTCAACGTTGTCCTGAATAAAATATATCTAACAAGTTATTTGAGAAAATAATATATGGTTGAGTGCATTGAGTTTAGTACAATAACGCGCATATTTCACTTAAGTATGGAATTTCTGCTTCCAATAGCCCTTTGTCATTTTCTTTAGATGCAAATGGATATTTCCTTATATCCAAACTTCAACCAATCACATGAGTGCTAACAGATTGCACCTTATCTACGTTAAATTGCCGAATAATCTTTTGGATATATGCAAACTGAGGAATTATTATTCCACAAACTTGGTCTTTTAGTTCAAGACAATATCAAATTTTTCCCATGATTCTTTATCTCAAATTCGGATATCAAATGCCTCACAGTTTTTTTTTGTTTTTATTTTTTTTTCTTTATAAATTTCATTAAGAATATATAATATGCCATTTATCTACAAAAAATGTTATAAATACAAATTCAAAACTTACTTTCTTTATGAATGCACAAATGCAAAGTTAATTATTCTGTCCCTTCCCAGTCAAATAGTCACACAGACGGGTATACCATTTTCGTCCGGTTTATTTCTATCAAAGTGAGTATTTCAATCGAATATTATAAATTCACTCCGCGGTTTAGAGTCACTTGCGTTGGGCAATATAAATCTATAAAACACTTTCACATATCTCGGAAACAAGATCCCAAAAGAGATATGTTGTAACAACGTTACTACGGTGCATTTTCAATCCTTTGAAAACTTATTCGTAGAGCACCGTAACGTCAATTGTGAGAGTATATCTCCTCATAGTTAATATCAGGGCGTTATGAGAAATCCTTGTGCTTTAAAGTAAGTTTTGTATCTCAGGACTTTATTCTTCTCATTACGCTTACTGACAAAACTTATTTTATGTCCTACAGGCTTTACACTTTGTGAGGCTAGCACTACCAAACTAAATACCTGTCATTTTGTCATAGAATCAAATTCTACCTAGATTGATTCTTTTCATTTAGGTCAATATGCTTATGTTGACATGCTGCAACAAAACGTGGTTCAATATCACCGTGCTCTATGATTCATGGAGCAACAATATCATCAATGAAAAATCGTTCCAACATCTCATACGCACTTTCGTAATCTATTCAGATTTCTTTGTTCTTTGGAATCATATCAAACTTCCGAGCGTCCTCCAGTAATGATTCATGAACATAATTAATCAGAGATAATTTCATGAGAGTAAATCTTTTTATTGATGATTAAATTGAGTTGTGTCATACATGCCATCTATCTTAGGCAGGTGTTTATCAAACCAGGTGGCGTCCTCCATTTCCTTTAGAAGCCACGACCTCAACCACATCTCCATTAAGTGTGGTTGCAACACCTTTATCTGCGGTGTTGTGCCCCTAAAAGGGGACTTTTAACCTTACAGACATATTTGCAGCCGGTATATATGATCTCGTCACTTAAGCAATTTTGGCAAATGCTTCAGCAATAAAACCCTCTATACTTTGAAGATCAACAATTCTTCTTATACTTTACTTTTACATTATGAAGTGTGGAGATCATAATGAGACATACTGGGAAATACCTCCTATCACTCCCTTAGAAAATTATTTTTCTTACCTCCCCCTAACGACGAGAAGATTGTCTCATAAATTGACAATTCACAAACTTGGCGGTAAAAGATATCGCGTGTCAAAAGTTTCAAATAGTGGGTAATAGTTGAAAATCCATATCCAACATAAATCCTTAGTCTGTAAAGACCCATTTTGGTGCGTTGTGGAGCGCAATAGGCATATATACTGCGTAACCAAATATGCATAAATGTAAAACATATCAGGCTAAATCTAGTTACCAACGGGTACGCATAAATTGTTGGTTAGCATTGGGTCTGAGACGAAAAAAGTGAAGTTGCAATGATATTGCATAACCCCATGTCAGATATGCATTTTAGTGTGCATTTTCAATGCCCTAGCCTCCATCTATATCTTTTTGATGGTGGCTTATGTGAGACCATTATTTGTGTATGCACATGGGTTAAATGATGCTCTACATTAATCCTGATAGATATGCAATAATCATCAAATCCTTTTGATGGAAACTATCTAACGCCAACAAGTCTTATTGACATATGGAGTGTGGGTGGTTAGCCCTTATATAATATTTTCGAGGAGTTTTTCAAATGCACTATTTGTTGTGGATAATAATATGATAATCAATTACTTGTTTCAAAATATTTACCAGAACCATAGATACTTCAATAACCCACTTTCTGGTATGATAGGTCCACATATATTATATAGTATTCTTTTGTAAGAATGGAAATGTCTTGCTTATATATTTGGCATAGGAAGGTCTCGATCCTACTTTTTGCTAAATAATAGGCTTGGCAGAATGAGTGATGTGCCTTTAAAATAGGTAATAAGGCAGAGTGGGATGTAGGACATGCTTCTAGTACTTTAGAAAGCATTTACTGTACTATAATATAATTAGCACTGATATTGTACAACGTATCATAATTTCATCTCTTTTTGTATTTCACTCGAAAGAAAGAATGTCCATATAATTTCTGAAATACAGATTATCATGTCATTACTTGGATATCTAAAGTTGTTGTACCAAATCCTGTATGAGTTAGTGTCCCAAAGTCCATTGTTGGTAACGACATATAAACCTGTGTCCCAAAATCCATTATGGGAAACAACATTTGATGCCATTAGATTGACTCATTAATTTCTCTAAGAGGAATTCATAGAGATATTCATTACTGAATAAACTTTAAGACCAAAATCAATAGTCTCGTTATAACGAGTCATTATAAACATTAAGAAATGTGTTTTTATAAAATAGGCAAAGTTCTTATTGTCATTTAAGATGAAATCATGAGGTTAACATTTGCATAATGAGCTCTCTCTTTTACATAGTAAGTCTCCGTTTTTTGTACTTCCTATATATCTTGTAGTTAACTGCTCTAGCAGTTATTTACAAATGTGTAGTATCTTTACACTTATAGTGAAGTTCATCACCAACTCGTTCCCTTTTGTTTAGAGGGTTCTAAGGTGTCTGTTGCACCTTGGTATCATGACCACCATGTCTATTTGGGGTAGACACATTGGAATGACCTCTAGGGCTCCTATGTATTTTACTTTGTAGTGCAATATTTCCACACCTGTGGGGATTGGCATATCTCTCCCGCCCCTTTGTCTTGGGGTTCTATCCAGTATTCTATTTACTATAGTTATGCTCGAGAATTTTCTTTATCCCAGCATATCTGGTGTTGTTTCTGTGGAAACACGTTCATGCCTCTTAGTTATAATCGCAACATGTTAATCAACTTATTTAATATTTTAATTTTTATGTTTTCATGCTTTAGCATATACTGGTTCACTAGTATAAACACTTTAGTATATTATATCATCTTCTATAATTTTCTTTACACATAAAGTATGCTGTCTTTTGTTAGGCACAACATGTCCTTATTTATGTTATTGACCATTTTGTAATCTAGCAAGTGGATTCTATTCCACTAAATAATTAGTTCTGAAAGTAGAGAGTCGTCTATTATTCCAAAATTACTTTTATGTCATCCCACAGTTCATCGGGGTATCTTTTAACTAAAGAATACTTTCAAAGTGAGTTAGGATTACCATGTCACCCCAGCTTCATTAGAGCATAGACTTTGACTTTATTAGACAATTCTTTGTCTTTGGGGTTGGTGTATTGTATGATTCTGGAAGTGTAGTCTTTTCCAATTGTGGTACTCAGTTCCTCTTGAGTCTAATATCTCAAATTTAGGGTGAGTTGATTTATTCATTTTCATGTGAATTAGGTTTCAGGACCAGTGGCCATACATTTTTTTTTGATGTTTTGTGAAAATATTTCGCACATAACTGGTTTGTACTGGTTTTGGTATTGTCCATGAATTCTGTTTATCATGAAAATGCACAAGTTATTGTACTTAACAAAAGAGCAAGAGCAAGCAATGTTCAAGTATCCAATTTATCAAGAAAATAAGCTAGTTTACAATTTCTAATTACAAAGATCTCTAAGAGCATAATGAACATTTCAAATCATAACTTTCAATTTCATGATAAAGTATTAAATAAACTAGACACATGTCCCCATAAAAATCAAATAAATTATGCAAAATTTCATAATTGCCAATATTCTATGTACCGTCAAATATGCATATAAATCTATCTCAATTTTTCCAAAATTGCAGTTATATGCTATAGGAGAGACATGTATTCATGTAATTGTTTTTCTCACATGACAAGAATATTTAAATCAATCAAGTATGTAAGAATTTGTATCATATATAAATAAATACACATCATGCCATTTTAAGCAAATACTCCCTCCGATCCAAATTATTTTACGAAATATGGTGGTTCAAATTACCTTGTAGGAAAGATACAATTCTCTCCATATGAAATTACTCAAAATCCATTCAAGTGGACTCATTTTATACGCCATAGCCATCCAATCCAAGCATCCCCCGCCAATAGACAAGTAAATAAAATATATTCAATACCCTAGAAAAAGAAAATTCAAGTTCATGATATTAAGATGGGAAACATAAATTGACTTGATATATCACTAATAATTATTAATACCTTTTACTTCTTAACCAAATAATCTTATGAATCTGTGAAATGTGACTACAAAACTAGTTCGATAAACTAGAAATTATAAATTGTAAATGCATGAAGTGTAAATCAGAAATATTAGCTGGAGTCTTCAAAAGTGGTTTATATAGAAGCTTCTACAACGGTTTGAAGATCAATAATAGAAACTGACGGTTATAACCGTCATTTACAACGGTTTCAAGAGGATAAAATTGTTATCTTTGGCAGCTCAAGTTTTCTGTTATTTTATGTGATATTTTGTAAAGAGTTTTTCCAGTTTTCTTAGTTGACTAGCTCACACATATAATAGCTATCACACACACAGATTGTAACACAAGTAGTAGAGGACTACATGCATCATAACATTGAGAGAAAACACTACACAAGAGAGATCAAGTGTGGATCGGTTTGCTTGTGAGGATAGTGTTCATGTTGCTGCTATGATTGCAGTGAGTGTTTTTAATTTCTTCTTGAGGTGTTTGGTGACCTTCCCATGGACGTAGGCATAAGCCAAACCACGTAAATATTAGTGTTGATTGTTTGTTTGTGTTCCTTATTTTCTGATTCTTGATTTGATTCCACATAAGATCATAGAACTTGCTTGACTATTGCATTATAGTTATTGCACTCTAGGTTTTTGAATGTTTTCTTCTGATTGGATATTGGTGTGATCTTGGTTTTACAACAATTGGCACCGTCTGTGGGAAGTAGAATTGAAGGTAACACCATGGCAGCAACCAAGTCTGAGGCAGAAAAGTTTACAGGCAGGAATGATTTTGGATTGTGGAAGATTAAAATGAAATCCATGTTGATCCAACATGGTTTATGGGAAGCTCTTAAGAATTGAGATGATAAGGAGAAAATCAAGAAATATGAGAAGGAAAAGGAAGATACATCAGCAATCATGACTGACCAGAAAAGGCAAGAGATGCAAGAGAAGGCACATAGTGCCATTATTCTCTGTCTAGGTGATAAAGTTTTAAGAGAAGTTGCCCATAAAGATACTGCAGCTGGTGTTTGGGCCAAACTGGAAAGCCTATACATGACTAAGTCATTGGCAAATAGGTTATTCATGAAGCAAAGACTCTATTCCTACATGATGCAAGAAGAGAAAGGTATAAGAGATCAGTTAGACAACTTCAACAAGTCATTGGATGACTTGGAGAATATTGGTGTCAAATTAGAAGATGAAGATAAGGCTATCATTCTTTTAAATGCATTGCCTAAATCATTTGATCACCTGAAAGATGCTATGTTGTATGGAAGGGAAGGGACAATCACACTTGAAGAAGTGCAATCTGCACTGAGATGCTAGGAGTTGCAGAGGTTGAATGAGGGCAAACATGAATTGATTGCAGAAGGACTTGCAATCAAACAGAAGTTCACCAAAGGACAGAAGTTCAAGAAGTAAAATTCCAGTTTCAAGAAGCATGCACATAAGCAAGGTAAAGACAAATATGAGAAGGAAGCCAAGAAATGTTTTCATTGCCAGATGCCATGCCACTTCAAAAATGATTGCTATGCATGGAAGAGAAAGCAAGCCCAGAAAGGCCATGAAGCAAATCAGACTAAAACTGTTGAAGTAAGTGATGGCCCAGAAGTACTAAATATAGTGAACACACAAGTAAAAGATGAATGGATTTTAGATTCTGGGTGTTCATTTCACATGTGTCCCCACAAATCTTGGTTTCAAGAACTTGAGGAGGTAAAGCTGGATCTGTCCTTCTGGGAAATGACCAAGTGTGCAGAATAAAAGGCATATGAAGTATAAGACTAAAGATGGGTGATGGATCTGTCAAGATCTTGATAGAAGTAAGATACATCCCTCAATTAAAGAGAAACTTAATATCTCTTGGAGCATTGGAGTCAAAAGGATGTTGTTTTAAATCAGAAGAAGGAATTCTTCAAGTTTTGAAGGGCTCAAAGCTTGTCATGCAAGGAGTCAGAAAGAACAATTTGTACTATCTAAAAGGAAACACATTGGCGGCTGATACTGATCATGTCAGCACTGATGATTCAAACTTATGGCATCTACGACTTACACATGTTAGTGAAATTGGGTTGAATGAATTACTAAAACAAGGATTACTCAGCAATATCAGAAGTTTCAAGATCAACTCATGTGAGCAGTGCATAATGGGATAGAGTAAGAAGCTTCCTTACCAGATGAGCAAGATGATTTCCCTTGAGATACTTGATTATGTGCATGTTGATTTATGGGGACCATCCAGAACAGAAACACTAGGGGGAGGAAGGTGCTTCTTGAGCTTAATAGATGACTATTCAAGAAGAACTATGGGTTTTCATCTTAAAGGCCAAATCTGAAGCATTTGAAAAATTCAAAGACTGGTGTGCTGAAGTAGAAACAACAACTGGAAAGTCTGTGAAATGCTTAAGGACATATAATGGCTTGGAATTTGTCTCTGATGACTTTCAGAAGTTTTGTAGATCAAAAGGTATTAGGAGGCATAGAACTGTACCTGGTAATCCTAAAAAAATGGTGTTATTGAAAGGATGATTAGGACAATACTAAAAAGAGTGAGCTGTTTACTCTTGGGTTTTGGATTGTAAAAACGATTCTAGGGAGCTGTTGATACAACAACTTACTTAATCAACAGATATCCATCTACATCAAGGAAATTCTAGACACCAGAGGAGCTATGGCATGGACAGGTGCCAGACTACTCTCATCTCAGAGTATTTGGGTGTAAGGTATATGCACACATCTAGCAGGATAAATTGGAATCAAGAGCTCTGAAGTGTATGATTCTTGGCTACCCAAAAGGGCTCAAGGGATATAAACTTTGGTGTTATGGTTCTGGAGCAGGTAAGATAATAATTAGCAGAGATGTAGTGTTCAAGGAAGATGAAATGCCATTCAGAAAAATTGAAGAGGCAACTGTTGGTAAGGGATCTTGCACAGTGAAATCTAAACTTGAGGTGGAGCTTGAAACTTCACAGATGCATCATCCAGCTCAAACTCAAGAAGACTTACAGATAGATGAAGAAGATGTGAATACACAAGCAGGTGAGTCAATCAGAGAAAGTTTGAGCAACTACAAGTTAGCAAGGGATAGGAAGAGGAGAGACATCCATCCATCCGCTAGATTTGGACAAACAGATATGATATCTTATGCTCTTAGTATTGCAGAGGATGCCGATTGGGAAGAACCAAGGAGCTATAAGCTGCTCTAAGAAAGATAAGTGGATGCTGGCCATGCAGCAGGAGCTTGAGTCACTGATTAAAAACAGAACTTGGATATTGGTTGAAAAACTAAAGAATCAGAAGTTGGTCAGCTGTAAATGGGTTTTCAAAAAAAAAAATTGGAAACTACAGCAGATGTACAAGTGAGGTTCAAGGCAAGGTTGGTTGCTAGAGGATTCACACAAAATGAGGGTATTGATTTCACTGAGGTATTCTCACCAGTTGTGAAACACACATCCATCAGAATTCTATTGGCTTTGGTTTTTAAACATGGAATATTTTTAGAACAGTTAGATGTCAAGACAACTTTCCTGCATAGAGACCTATAAGAGACCATATATATGACTCAACTAGAAGGATTTATATTACCAGAGAATGCAAAGAAGATTTGTATGTTAAAAAAGTCTATTTATGGACTGAGACAAAGTTCAAGGCAGTGGTATAAGAGATTTGGTGATCATATGCTTAGAATAGGGTACATTTGATCAGAGTTTGATAGCTGTGTTTACTTAAGAAGGGTGGAGGATGTACCAATAGCATTTCTTCTACTTTATGTGGATGATATGCAGATAGCAAGCAAAAGCTCAGCTGAAATATTATCACTCAAAACAGATTTGAAATCTGAATATGAGATGAAGGAGTTGGGTGCTGCAAATAGGATTCTGGGAATGGATATAGTGAGGGATGAAATGAGAGACTCACTATGGTTGTCTCAGAATGACTACATTCAGAAAATATTAAGGAGATTTAATATGAATGAAGCTAGACATATTTCTATACCTCTTGCTGTGGATTGCAAATTGAGTGCGGAATAAAAGCCTCAGAATCATGGAGAAAGAAGTGACATGAATAAGATCCCCTATGCTAATGCTATGGGGAGCATTATTTATACCATGCTTAGTACCAGGCCAGATGTAGCTCATGCCATTAGTGTGATTAGTAGGTATATGGCAGATCCTGGGAAAGCTCACTGGGAAGCTTTAAAGAAAGCATTGAGATACTTGAAAGGAGCTGCAGATGTTGGGATCTTGTTTGAAAGAAAGGAAAGCATGGAGAGTGATCCATTAGTGGGTTATGTAGACTCTGATTATGCTGCTAATTTGGACAATAGGAGATCCCAAACAGGTTATATTTTCACACTTTTTGGATCAGCTATAAGCTGGAAGTCAACCTTGCAACATGTTGTGGCCTTGTACACAACATAAGCTGAATATTTGGCTATGACAGAGGCAGTAAAAGAAGGGATATGGCTAAGAGGTATTTTGGCTGAGTTTTGTGTTGTTTAGAAGTCAGTTTCAATAAATTGTGACAATCAAAGTGCCATTCACTTATCCAAACATTTTGTAAGAGACATGGTGAACAAGGGAGTGGTGAAGATAGTGAAGGTGCATACAAGTGACAATGCTGCTGATATGTTGACCAAAGCAATGCATGTGCTAAGGTCAGATACTGCTTTTCTTTGGTTAGTGTTGTGTCTTGTAATTGAAGAAGTTTTTGTGCCCTGTAGTGGGGCATGTCTTGGAAGGGAACTGAGGAGATGATTCACTAGCACGTTTTGCAGTCAAGGTGGAGCATTGTGAAATGTGACTACAAATCTAGTTCGATAAGCTGGAAATTATAAATTGCAAATGCATGAAGTGTAAATCAAAAATATTAGCCGGAGTCTTCAACAACGGTTTAGATAGAAGCTTTTACAACGGTTTGAAGATCAACAACAGAATCTGACGGTTATAACCGTCAGTTACACCGGTTTCAAGAGGAGAAAATCGTTGTCTTTGGCAGCTCAAGTTTTCTGTTATTTTATGTGATATTTGGTAAAGAGTTTTTCCAGTTTTCTTAGTTGACTAGCTCACACATATAATAGCTATAACACACAGAGATTATAACACAAGAAGTAGAGGATTACATGCATCATAACATTGAGAGAAAACACTACACAAGAGAGATCAAGTGTGGATTGGTTTGCTTGTGAGGGTAGTGTTCATGTTGTTGTTGTGATTGCAGTGAGTGTTTGTAATTTCTTCTTGAGGTGTAAGTGGATTTGGCGACCTTCCCGTGGACATAGGCATAAGACAAACCACGTAAAGATTGGTGTTGATTGTTTGTTTGTGTTCCTTATTTTCTGATTCTTGGTTTGATTCCCCATAAGATCATAGAACTTGCTTGAATATTGCATTATAGTTATTGCACTCTAGGTGTTTGAGTGTTTGCTTCTGATTGGTTATTGGTGTGATCTTGGTTTTATAACAGAATCTCCGAACCAGAATAAAAATTACAAGAAATATATGCGTGTGTAATTAATAATTTTTACCTTTCTAATATATCCTTACATAATCATCGCAAATCGGATATTTTAACCAACAATCAGATACTGATAAGAATATCACATTTGGTAGGTTATGCCAAACCATAATTATGTCTCACAATAATCAAGGTGAAAATGTATCAAAATAGCCATTTTTGTAACTTTTATATTACTTTTGCCACCTTTGTAACTTTAGTATAATTTTAGCCTTTCACACTCTCAATCTAACCCTC
>JAUEKW010051018.1:0-13372 GCA_032274785.1 Ajuga reptans
CGTCATTTATTATTTTACTATCGACTACGTACCTTGTTCCTAGTTTGTGGATAGACGTGGTTCTGGTTCCGAACTGTGGTCGATGGTTCAGCTTAACCGTTGACCCGGTTCCGGTTCTGAACCGGAACCATAACTATTATATTCGAGGTTCAGTTCCGATTCCAGCACCTGTGGTTCTGGTTTCAAACAGCCGGTTGCAGTTTGGAACCAGCGGTTCCCCTATTCTTCTTTTTTTTCTTTTTTTAATTTTTTTTGGGTAATTTTTGGTTGTAAACTGTATTTCTTATTATATTTAAAATTAAATCTGTACAAGTTCAAGTTATTTAAGTATGAAACTTTATAAATTAAATTTACAAAAAAGATAAATAAAGATAAATGGAGAACTGCAAGTTCCGGAATAATTTACTGACCGAGTTGCAAACAGGCCAGTTCTTGTAATAAGACCCTGCTTCCAATTATACTTGTATTTTCATTTCAAGTTGTACACTATGCTTCATGAGTAACACTTGTGTAAGACCGTCTTCCGTAAGATGAAAATTACCGTTATTATATAAAGTATTACTTGCTTTAGACCATCGATCCGATTGGTCAGTTCAGTTATAACACCACTGATCTTGTCCAATCCAATACATACCATACATTATTTGTTCTTTTGTTTTCTTTCTTTTAGTTTTCTTGTAATTTGAGAAATCGAAGCTACTTGTGTCGAGAGAGTCAATGCTTCTTTGTTTATCATTCTAAGCTGAATCTGACAAATAATGTGTTTGTTTTGTGGATTTCTTTCAACACAATAAGAGTTAATTAACATTACATTTGATACTTCAGCAAGCAAATAAACTAGCATGTTTGTAAGTTTATAACGCCATTGTCTCAATTTCGTGGTGGTGATAAACTACTACCTCGTCGATTTCTGGAGCCAACAAAGTCAAATTCGTCTACTCGGACGACCACGAGCAAGATCATGAACGAGTTGTTCAATATGGAAGTGGAGAGTGCAAGGACAACGCAGATCTCGACATCAACAAGCATGCCGATAGAATGAGAGGGACGACAAGAAGTCCACAAGCTGCTGTCGAGGCAGCTCACATATACAGCAAATTCAGACATTCGATTTCTATGACAGAAAAGGAGAGAAGCCCATTTTGACTCAGACGACGAATCAACTCTCAATGAATCTGTTCGAGGAAAACATCCATGAAGTGCCCATAGGTTCAGAAAATTAGAGTATGAGGACAAAATCATGAATTGTCTGAGAAGGATCATTTTCCAGAGAATTTGCATAATGAGTCTCCATGCTACTGAGATGTGGGTGATTTATCTATAAATTAATTCAGACTCCAATCTCTCCATTTCACACACACACAACAGATCTCCCTTTAGAACACGCACACGCGCACACACAGAAAGAGGGTCAGATCTCCATTTAAAACACAAAGGCGCATACACAAAGAGACGCTCAGAGAGAGGAGAGAGAGAGAGAGAGAGGACTCACCTACATTCGTCAACAATGTGATGCGATAGCAAAACACAGATGATAAGGCATCAACAGAACTATCAACGCATCTCCATCTCGGTGGCACCAGTCCACCTGAGAATTTCTCTATATATGGCAATAAATGGAACAGGCAGTAGAAGAAAGCAAGTGATAGAACACTGTAGATTTGCAACAAGGCAAGAATAAATTGAATTATGAAGCTACAAAAAGAGCTAAACAATCTGTCATTAATTGATCTCTAAAATGTTTTTGAATTTACCAAAGCATACGTAATTAAGGCATATAATTTACTAGCCATTTTTTTTTAATATGTAAAAAGAATTGCTTGATGCATCTATGATTCTACGTTCTGTACAACACCTCCAGTTTGCAGAAAATCAGCTGGTTCCCATCTCCAATCTCATTCGATATTTGCAGCAAGAGTTGAACTATTACCCCAGGCCGACCTTCCCGAGATGTTACCCGTTCACTTGGCTTAATGAACTTTCACCAGAGAACTCCATCTTTCAGCATTTGCAACACAATCCACCTCAAGGAATCCAAATAAGTGCAGTGTCTTGATATCCCCATCAAACCTGAGTAATCCAAGTAAGTCAACCCATGACGATCGTTGCATATCAAATCCTACAATTAGTAGCCTCAGTACTAGGAAACCTTACCTATTTCCCAAGTTGTCACCCCATGCGAAACATCTAGAGGTGTCCAAGCAAAATACGAGCAGTGTGTGTCTTAGCAAAACTCAACAATTGTGCGAGCCCAGTGTTGTCCATCTCCCTCACTTTGTAGCAGTTGGTGCAGTACGCGGGCTGGCCCACTCAGTCCGACATCGCCCTTCCATAGGGTACTTGCAGCTTCCAAGTTCACTGGAAAACCCAATCACGAGGGACCATGCTTGCGACAGTGCCCGAGTGAAAAGACCAAGCTGACCCCACAGAGACCAAGGAAGGATGATCCACACCATTATCCCAACTGCTACAGGTCTCGTCTTCCCAAAACACCAGCAGTATTTTGCCTCTTTTGAATGCCGTGTTGCCAGACATCTCGAGATTTATCACTAGATTGATCAAATTCGTCAAATGAATTATCTGATCCATTCCTTAAGGTCCGAAAACTTCCATTCTTTGACATTCTGGATATATTAGACTTTTCATCCTCTTCTGACGGTGTGCCTGATCTGGATTCTAATTGTGAATCATATGATCTGTATCTTGGATTTGGACCAGATCTCAGGCCCCTCGCACTAGACATCTTGGACGAAAATGGGCCATAAGTAGGAGGCTCCGGAATAAACTCTTTAGGCAGCGAATCCATGTCTAAGTAACAGTTTCTTGATTTGGCATCGTCAATCAATGCAGCCCAATCCTCAGACTGAACTAGTGCATTCGCATTTCCCATTACCTGTGAGTGAGTATAAAGCAAATAATAAACAATTTTACCAGCGATAAAGTGAGTGGTTAGAAACAACACTAAGGTAAACACAAACAGTTAATAGATATAAATATATATATATATATCTCACCCAAAGAGCTCTTCTAGCTCGAGTAAGAGCAACATTCATACGACGAATATCTGCAACAAACCCCACTCCGTGACTTGATGCACGCACACAAGACATTATGATGACATCACGTTCTTGGCCTTGGAAAGCATCCACTGTATTGATATAGATGTCTTTTCCTTCATCAGAATTCAAAACATCCTTGAACTCCCGCTGCAGGCATTTCAATTGCAGCTTATAAGGCGTGATTATGCCAACTGTCACTTTTCCAATTCCCAATGATTTTACAGCTTTCTGAAGGTGCTCATATATGCGAACACAAAACTGTGCTTCTTGGGTATTCTGAAAAGACACAGAACCCCCGCGATGAGATTCTCTGCCGTGGCTGATATCAAAAAAGACATAAGGCCTCAAAAGAGGATCTTTGTAATACTTCTCATCTGGAAGATTAGCAACGCTATCACTATCTGTAAGGCGACCTTGGTAAAAATGCCTAGAAGGGAAGTCCCTAATATGCGGATGCATTCTATACTGCACAGATAAAAGCATTGTGGGGCAACCTGCTTGCTGAAACCTCTCAAAAAGGCTCCGACTGTACAACAAGGTCCCAGCAGCTTTACTGATGACAGTGGCAGGGAGCTGCTGCGGGTCCCCCACAAGAACACACCGAGCTGCACCAAGAGAAAGCGGGGGTAGAATTGCCACTTCACTAGCCTGTGCAGCTTCATCAATCACAACCATGTCAAAGCCATGAGTTAGACGTGAGAACAACTTGCGTCCACTGCTTGAGACTGTAGTGAAAACAATTTCTGCCTCGTTTGCGAAGCTTGCCTCCAGGTTTGCACGAGCTTCCTCCATATTAAAGTTGCTACCACCACGGAACCGGCTTTCCAAAATGAGCAGTCGCGACATTTCAACTAGTGTTTTATCTCTGTTCTCAACTACTGCCGCAAGATTCTGAAGTAAGGCATCCCGGTTTTGGTCTCTGGCCATAAGAACATCTGGATCGACACCAACGGATCCTTGTGCACGACCAGTAAAAGCAGCAAGATTAAGTTCTCTTTGAAGACAAGCAATTTGCTGGGATAACTGAGTTTCACGGATCCTTAAACTGTGCATCCATCCATGAACTTCATCACGACTCTTCATCAAGAGTTGTTCTGTTCTTCGTTCCACCGAAACTGCCTGTGCAGCTCGAGTCTGAGAATCCACACCAACTCGAGCAACATCAGGTCGATAAACTTTCATCTCCCCATCAATAAAACCACGGTCAAGGACACGTGAAAGAAGTTCATCCGTTGCAGCATTTGAGGGAGCACATACAAGCATCCTAGGCTTCGGGCAAAGTTTTGGTAGAGTTCGAAAGAGATTTTGATCCATGCTCTGTAGAACTTCATCAATTGACCCAGAGGCCACGGTATCTGCATTGTTCTCACTAACCTGCTTATAGCTTTCAGGCGCAAGCTTCTTCAGCAATGCAGTATAATAGTGCTGATACTGGACAAGATGGATCACATTAAGCATTCCCCACACAGTGTGTGTTTTACCAGTTCCAGGAGGCCCCTGGACTAAAGTAAATGGCCATGGGTCTTGCTTCTTTGTCACGCCATTTGATGTGCCAGCAGCTGTATGCATTGCAGCCCATTGAATAGCAGCTAGCTGGGGGGCATTAAATGTCCTACGCAGGTGTTCGACAAAGTTTGGAGTAAAGCAATCAGGCATTGCTGGTGGCTGTTCCTCGTATTTTGGGAATTGGTCGGCACTAGGCTGAAGAATTGCGTTCTGCATCTGCAAGATGGTATCAGAGATTGTCAACATTAATAGCACAAGATGAAGCATGTGATTATCAACAGCAAATGGATTTCAAATAGAACCTGTAAATTAAGACGACGAAAGGCATGCAGAGCAACATATTCTCGCTGTGTGGTTGCCAGAGAACCAAGCAGAGTCAGGTACCAGATACCACCTGGCTGGAGCTTCCGCAGAATATGATCTTCATCAATCTTGCTGAAGCATAAGTAATAAAGCACATAGTAAATACACAAGTCATAGTAATTGCTCCACAATATCAAACTTTACTACATACTGCAACGAAGCACTCTAGACCAAAGGCAAAAGGACAAGATGGCAGTATGACTGACCTACTCGAATCATATAAATCCCCAACATAAAAGTGAAGGATTGCCCCAGTATGGTCTCGAGTATCAATAGGTATATGTCTCCTCACTGTTCCAGCTACACGGCCAATAACTTCCGACTTCTCTTCATCTTCCAGATGTGATGAATTATTCCTCCTAACTGCAATGTTCTTGGCATGTAAAGATATGGCGTATAAAAGGGGGGTGGGGTGGGGTGGGGGCAGAAATAATAATAGCAGATATAAACCTGCTCCAGGCTTGGGGGATGAAAGGACTGCAACATCTCCTTCCTTAAAAGTCCATTTGTATTCATGTGGTGGAATTAGTATCACATCAAACCATCCTAGGAAAGACGAAAGAAGAAAGCAACACCATTAAGCAGCTAGAGAGATCAAATCTCAAGTTGGCTACTAATACCCACAGACAGAAAAAGATTGACAGATAGCACGTAGGAGCACATGTCAGCAATGTGAAGAATGATAACCTTTTTTCTTTTTTGGGATAGAAGTCTATACTCAAACCTAGGTAGAGAAAGACATCAATAAAGAGAAGCGGCAGGCCTCAAAACAGAAAACGGCTACAAGTCTGCAACTACCCAACATAAGCTTGCAGAAGCCCCGAGGTAAGAGGGAAAAATACTTAGTTGTTCATTGCCAGAAGTAATAAAGTAGAGATACTAAAAAAGACGTGAACATTAGTAACACAGTATCACCATATTTTAGGCACCTAGTTAATGGACTTGAGAAAGCACGACATCAGGCAACTGAAAGACATCTCTAACTCGAACTACTGTGGTAGATTTAAGGAACAACATATTAGAGCATTTGGCGCGCACAATTTCTTCAATACTGATAAATAAAACACTATCACATTATGTCACAGTCCAGTATAAAAGTACAGAATAATACCCCTTTCCCTCCGTTCGATGTTCTTTACGCACACTCTGACATGATTTGAAACTGTTTCCTGGGACTCCTCCCATGTACTATAAAGCTGTGCCCTACATTCTTCAAAGAGCAATGGCTCAAATACGCTGATATACTCTTCAACTGAATCAAAGCTCCCGGGAACCTTTTGGAGCTCCTCTTCCTCTGTTTCACGGAAATATACAGATATAAGTCAAAAGAATTTACAAAAATCCAAGATACATCATCCTTCTAGTATAAAAAAGTTGCGGACAAAGAGCCGCTACAGCACACATACAGTAAGAAAGCAATTCCAAATGGAGAGAACAAAATAAATTAGAAGAATCTGAGTGTCAAAACATAAAAAAAAATCAGAGAATGCTAGATATAGATTGAGTCTTTCATGCACACAATCAGGCAGCTCTATAACCAGATGATGGCACATGAAACGAAATTTATGATTTCCACCTGAGCACAAATTACATCGAAATGTAGCTATATAAGCTGAGAAGTCCAGGTGGGTGGATGGCTACAACTCAGTGACAATTTGAAGTCTTCAGTTGCAGAACCTTTTCCCAGATAGGTTCCTTAACCATTTTTGGGGCCTCAAACACAATAACCACAGCTTGCTGAATTGCAGCTCTCTTCAGTCAAAAGAGAACAATCAATCACATGCAATCACATATCGTGCAAGCAACTTAAGAAAGCAAAAAATAGAGAAAAACTAGGAAGGTACAGCAACAGGCATGCCAGGACCACAAAAATAAGCAGAGTGCAATTCTTTAATCAAAAGCAGGATTCAGTCACTCGAACAAATAACAGCTTGCAGACATCCTTATGCAACCCCCATGGAAAAGTAAAAGCATAACATATTATAGATAAACAACATATAACAAAGATCACTGGTCAGATAATTAAACAGAGACCCATTTGCAGCAACAATTACATGCAGCAAAAGCAAAAACTATACTTCAGTCTGCAATGGAAAACTGGAAGATGAAGCTAATAGAATTGTGCAATCAATAAGACCGAAGAATGATTTGCAGTAACATTACTTCCATCTTGCTATTTATTTTATATATTTCAAGTGAGAGAGAATTAAAAAGGGAGAACAAAGCTTATAACGACAAACTTATCCAGTAGGAAATAAACATAACACGAGTGAATGCGTGAATGCAGTATTGCTCATTTCAAGCATATGCATTTTCATATTGAAATGAAGTAACACGACTTTAGCAGGCTGCTGATAATATACTAAGGATCATTGTTTATAAACCTATCATGAATACATCCCCACATGATCAACCTAACTATATATTCTTCTCACAGGTTCAAAAGTGGAGAACACCTTCCAATTATGACAGCAAGTAGGCACAGACTAATTGTTTAGGTAACCGATCAGGAAAATAGTTTATTTATGAGTTCAAATACAAAGATACCTGGATTGTGCCAAAACTTCTCATTTGTCACCTCGCGAATAAGGCGTTCCACTGATGTATCTTGATACTGGTTGCTTGTAATACTTGCCTTCTTGGAAGGTGGCTTTTTTCCAGCTAATTTGGGATCCATCGAACTCTGACTGCTAATAGCTGGTTTCCTACCAGAGAACTGTGAATTCTTAAGTTGTCTTGTGTCAGGGGGAAGTTTCCATGAACTTTGTCTATTAACAGGTGGTGGTCCTTCTGAAGAAAGATCTGTTGAGCTATTCAACCTCCTAGGTGGCCCACCAGGCCCAGAATCACCATTGCTCTCAGATTTACACTCATTTGACTCTAAACTATTGCCTTCATTACTCAATAATTCAGGCTGCTTTGTATCCCTGACTACAGGCTGAGTTTGTTTATCCCCCCGTTCACTGGTACGGCCTTCTTTCACTGTCCGGGTTATGGTTGGTGCAGGAATCTGCCGTCTAGGAGTTGAAGACTTCAAAACACCAGCTTGCTTGACATCTTCTAAGTTGAGAAACATAGTTTGCCTGCTGCGCTTCTTCCCTAGCATTGCTTCCTTCTGCTGGTCAACCTTAGGACGCTTACCAAGATTATTTGCATACTTCAATGCATGGTTTGCTTCAATTCCTTTCACTTCTCTTTGTTTTGGCACTGGGCCAGAATCTTCCTGATCATCCATTGACGTATCAGCTTTCTTATCACTTGTTTCTGGATTCAAACCTGGCAGAGGGCCACTATTTTCATTCTTAGCATCACCAGGATTAGGAGATATATTATTCACAGCTCCAACCGCGACATTGCTTTCCATCATCTCAACTGTGCCTTTCTCTGACACCTGTGTATCACTAACACCACTGGGGTCTTCATGCATAACAACTTTTTTGCAAGCATCAACTGAGCCCTCAGCATCAGACCATTCCCCTTCTTCCTTTTCCATATCTTTAGCATCTACATTACCAGATTCCATGTTTGCTGAAACATTCGTATCCTGGAAATTATTCGACGTGGAAGGTGAGCCGAAACCTGGGGACTTGTCCACAGAGCTCCTTTTTTCAGCAGAAATACCAGGTCCTTGAACAACTTTAGACCTAACAAAAGGCTGGAAGCCTGATACTGAAGAAGCATGGGAGAATGCATGATTATTCACTATCCCTTGGGGACCAGCAGATGCCACAAACAAGTCGGTTGCTGCAGTACTTGAAGAAGGAATAACCTTCTGAGGCTGGAAGCAAACAACACCATCATTATCATCTTCATTTTCAGCAGGTGGTTCATTAAGATCAAATAGCAGCCTTCCTTTGGAGCCCATTTCGCAAGCAGTTGCATACAAGCAAACAGATATGTCCAATAATGTCTACCAGTAATTTTATTTGATAAAATTTCTAGTAGAAAAAGAACATTACATGCCAATCAAAGTGGCAAGGAGCAGAAATATTCAGACCTTGGGAATTGCCAAATAATCAATAAAAGCACCTTCTGCATCAAAATTGAAAAGCAAATGTGTAAGAGCCAAATGCATACTCATAATATCACAATGAGAGGCCAAAGAATATTGGATGTACACAAAGGTGTGAAAAGTCAAGTCAGAAGTTAAACATAAAGGTTTCCCCGACCCACTACATAAAGTTGTACCACAGTGTTGCGCTGATTCTACTTAACCAAAATTACCTTTTTTTCAACAAGTATATTGCAGACTGCCCTAAAACAAGATTACAGAACGCAAACAAACAAATAAAAAAGAAAGAAAAGATGAAGCTTCAATTGCCTTCAGTAGAAGAAAGTGGGAGAATAACAGCAGCTGCCTACAGCACTCAAGCTGGATATGCACTTTGGAAGAAGTGGAAGGTGATATGTATATGTGTGTGCATAGGTACTAACGTCTATGTAAATATTATGTTACAGAACCAATTGTATATGTAAATAGTATGACACTGAAACTGAACATTAATGAATGCATGTAATCTACCTGTTTATTGCAACAATATGGATTAACAGTCAATTTGAATCTTAAGGCATGAGAGCAATAGGCTTACTGGACACAGATTCATAACTTTTAGAGATGCATCCACCTTTACAGATGCTGACAAAATGGTAAATCCTTTCAATAAATCAACAGATCACATACATAATCTTTTAAAAAAACTGGTCCCAATCATCAAGAGAATAAAAAAGCCAATTCAGATTGTAAGGTTTAATATCAAGAAATGGAGAACAGCCTATACGAATAGGTAACATAATGAACAGGCCTGAAATAGAGACTGACATACACCAATACCTCGCCTAACCATGGACCCAAAGTTTGCGGTAAAAAAAAAAAAAAAAGATCCATGTAAGTATATAAAAAGGGATAAACAAATCAATTAAATTGTTCATAATAAGCCTTCAGATCAAGAAATTCCCATCCAAACCACATTCTTTGATTTAACAACCGTTTTTTTCCACTGTTGTTTTGCAAGACAAGTCACCTCCCACTAAAAAAAAGAAGACAAAAAAAAGAAGAAGAAAAAAAAAAGGGAAGAAGGATCTAGGAATAAGTGTCAATTAATTAATCCTAAATAAAGAAGAATTCAGCTTTTACAGATACACAGAACATCTTACGACTTCCTAGTACGATTTATTGCGGACCCCGGCCTCCCATTACTGCCACAATTAAACCTAAAAAGTAAAAATAAATCAAACAGAAATTAAAAATTAAAAACAAACAGCCTACAACACCGAATCGATAAACTTCACCTCAACATCAAATTCATCACTCCTCATAACCAGACGCGAATAAAAACCAAGAGTGACCATTCTCACAAGAACACGATGTCCTAAAATTCTAATACAATACAAACAAAAAACAGAGTACTAATTTACCAGCAATATAATTAATTATTCGTAATCGATAATTCATCTAAAATCCACAAAAATCCTAAGTTCAGATCGACTCCAGGATTAGCCAATCACAAATAGTCAAACGATTATTCATGAATTTGTTAGAGATCTATTTTCCACTCAAATTATTAATCTTTTTTCCTAAAATAAATTAATAATCTATTTTCCATCCAAACTAATTCTATCAGCTGAGGGAGGAGAGAGAAAGGGGAAAAAAAGTCAGAGAGAGAAGATTTACCTCAAAAGGACACCGAATCTAGAGAGAGAAAAAGTAATTAAAGGGCAAAAAAAAAAGGAATTTGATAATACTAATGCTAATTTTTGTGTGTAACAGAAATCAATGCTTTTGTATGTATAGGTGTATCTATAGGCGATGCGAGCGGCGTAAGAGAGAGAGAATACTGACTGTGAGAGAGAATGCAAAAGAGAGAGGCTTTGAGGGGTATTTATAGGAAATAATCAGGGCGGAGTCACCGGCTACCGACTAAGTCGGTGACCAGCAGTTCAAATTCTAAGCGAGAGTTAAGCGGAGGGGTAGTTTAGTAATTTGACTGTCAGTGTCCAAAAATGACCCCTTGAGGGGGTTGTTAGGTTAATCATGAAATTTGGAAAATTGTATGGATTGTTCTATTTGTGTAGAATTTAATTTAATTTTTAAATTCTTAAATTAAATTGAAAGGTAAATTATATTGAATTGAACCCATTAACTTACGTCCACAGATAGGGAGAGAGAGAGAGAAACTACTTTAGACTTTACTAGATTTAATGCGAGCCATATAAATTATGTTTGTTCGTGTAAACTTTCAATTTCAATAACAAAAAAATAAAAAATAAAAAGAGAAAAAAAATGTGGTTGAATTTCTTGTTCGCTGGTCAACGATTAACATAACTCAATGTATACATGCTAATTTAGATAATCTACATTCGATAAAGCCTTCTCTTGCTCCACTCTCTAAATATCTCATGTCCGACATAATCGTGATCTGAGTAAAAATTAATTCCCATGTTTATGTGGTTGTCGTATTAGCAGTGAGCAATATTAAGTTGCCCCGTTGTGTGACAAAGGTGAACGGTTAGATTATTTTGATTATCTATTCAATCGAGTCTAAATATTACTTCCTCTGTTTCACAATATAGTCATTTTTTTAGATGTCTAAAAATAATAGTTATCTTTCCTTTTTTAAGAGTGTATTAAATGATTTTTATTATAAAATTCCCTTACTAAATAGTTCATTGAACTTACCATTTATATAACACTGTTTTATTCACCATGTTAAATAATGGTGTATTAGTAATTTATGTGTGTAACCAATGGATTTTTTCACAGGACTGTCTTTTGAGACGGGGAAATATATATATATATATATATATATATATATTAACAAGGTTGTCAAAATTGCGAGTCTACTCGTACAATTTTACGAATTTACGATTCCCCCAGCACCAAACGAGTTAATACGTGTACAAAATCGATGTTTTGCAGAATCGTGGTAAACTCCCAAGAAAACTCGTAAGAGTGGTCAAGTTTACTGTGTTGTGGAATTCAGCCCATAAAACTAACGGCCCAGCAAATTTAAGGAAATTGGGCCTTCTTTTATTAAATTAAATTCTAATTCTAATTTTTAAGAACCCATGAACTCAATATGATTGTCGTTTTACAAAAAATTACGCAGATTAAGAAATTTTATAAAATGATAGATTCATATGCCCTTATTCAAATATAATTATTATAGTGTCATTTTAAAAATTTGTGTATTTCTCTATCTTATTAAGTATTTTTTTCCATTTTCAAGACTCATTTATAACATAAACAACTTTGGAAGATTAGTAGAATTTATACCTTGAAATCCTAAAACGACAACTATTATGGGTAAAATTTTATTTGCTAAAATGATAATTATTTTGGAATTTAATTTTGTGGTAATAAATATTGTTGTTATGAGCATTAATCCAATTATTGCCCATATTGAGCTATGCTAATTCTTATTCTCCATTACAGTACATATATGTGTATATATATTAATAGACGTGGGCATAAAAATCGGGAACCGGCGCCGGTTCAAACCGGCGGTCAACGATTCCGGAACCGTTGACCCAGTTCCGGTTCCAAACCAGAACCGAAACCGAATTCGGGCCGGTGCGGTTCCCGTTTTCCCTACACCAAAACCGTACCCACCGGTTCAAACTGACGGTTTGAACCGCCAAACCGGAACCATGTGAACCGGCGGTTAAACCGCCAATTTATATATTTTTTTATTGTTTTTAATTTTTAATTATTGACACGTGGACGATCCTAAATTGGTAGCCGTTGGAGATCAACGGCTGAGATTCAAAATTAGTGGCCGAAACCGGGTGAACCGCCACGACTAGTCATTAGAGGGTGCCTACCGTTGCTGGGCGTAGACAGGGCCTGTTTGGGCCGTTTGGCCATCTCTTTTTTTAAAAAAAAAAAAATTCTCCAAAAATTCTATAAATAGCCCAATTTTCATCCAATTTTTTCACATCTTTCTCTCAATCTCTTATCTATCTCTCTCAATCTTTCTCAATCTCTCTAAACTCTCAAGTCTCAAGACTCCCAACTCTCAACTCTCAAGTCTCAATTACCACTTTATCTCAACAAAAAAAAAAGGTATCTCGATTCTTTAGAGGAAGGTCATCTTCATCTTCATCTTCACGCAAAGTAACCGACAAAGGGAAGAGTATTGTCGGAGAATCGTCTAACAATTCATCACTACCACTACCACCTCTACCTCCTCCGGCTCCGGCGAGGGCTCCGGACTACGTCTTCAACCTTGAAGAGGGAGACAAGGCTATTGACTTGGACGACATTCCAATCGACTTGAATGTTGATGATGTTGCAGCCGCATTAGGTAATTTTTAGTAGTAAACTTTAAATTTTAATATTTAATTTGTATTAAACTTTGATTTTTAGTAAACTAGTTGTCCACCCGTGCGATGCACGGGTCGGATTATTTTTAAAGTATAGTGAAGATAAAAATTATGAAGTTTGA
>JAUEKW010051347.1:0-13368 GCA_032274785.1 Ajuga reptans
TAATTAAAGAGATAATAATTAATTTTTCAATAAATTTATTCCACCAGAAGCCCGTGCATCGCACGGGTCCTCATCTAGTACATTCAAGTAACTGAAGGCTAAAAGCTCGAAAAAATCTCAAGTAAAAAAACTTTCAAATCTAATTGCCATTTAAGTAAATCCATAAAAAAATTACACTAACGTCTTATCCTTTATGCCCCCTCCAACGGTAAAATCTAAGTAAAAACCTTCTACATCTTCTCTATCTCTATTATATTTCTAAACAAATCTGCAATCATCGAACAAAGCAAATGAAGATTTTTCATTCACCATAATTTTTACAAGAAGTCCAGTCTACATCGATCAAAATTCCAACTATTATTAAAAGAGTAAAGTGACTACTCAAGCAAGCCAATAGAGATGCCATAAAATGGGTTTACTTCTGCTATGGCTTCTGCAACAAGTCTTATTTTGGATATGAGTTCTGATTATTGAACCTGCTTCCACAACACACAATTTGGAGAAGATTCCTTCAGAAACCATTATTTTGATATTGTAGTGTATGTTGTTATCGTGTCTTAAAAGATATATTTCCGGCAATTACAAAACAAATGGTAAGGCTTATTTCACTATTATATGTTCAACTTTGTTCAAGGTCCTTTCTTGTAACGCGGAGATGGCCCGTCTAGTTAGAGTAGCAGGCCATTAAAGTTTCTTTTTCATGGATGAAAATAGCCCATCTAATTCACTGCTTCAATCATAAGCCCAAGGAGTTGCAACCCATCAATGTTTCTTTTTCACCACATGTGTCATGTGTGTATCAACAACTTAATTATATACAAATTTCAGTGCATAATATATCGATAAAACACTGAAAAATATTTAAATTTACTCAACTTTGACCTTATCTAGCTTTACAATAAGGATTAAAAATTACAACAATCATATAAAGACTGATGCAAATAATCATGTATAAATTTTGAAATATAGTAGCGTGCAAGTATGGAGAAGTAGCAAAATATCACCACAGGGCCATCCTTTATTTTGTCACCACTTAGGCAGGAGACAATAATTCAGTCAGAAGCAAATCACATTCAACTACCACAAGCAGACATCATATGGTAGCCTAATCCAACTCGAATTCCCCTCCATGAAAACAACCTTCTTCCTATCTACCATTTCCACACACAATATAAACTCAAAATATCAAACCATTCAACAAACTTCAGCACTCAAAACACAATCAAATGGATCTACAAGAGTGGGAGATCATCACCAACGAGGGGGCCTATCTGAAAACGAACGGTGACGAAGCAAACAAAGTTCCTACACATGAAGGTGAAGCAATACTGGAAGCTGTTCATGACAAAGTTTCACAAGCTTTCTTCAAGGAAACCGAATTTGTGGAAGAGGGAAGCCCTCGACAAGCCTGCCATCGTCAAGCTCAAGCTGATTCAGAAATGATGATGCACGAAACCAACATACAACAGATGAAAGAAAGGAACAATTTTGGATTCAACATGTGCAGATGGAGTTTAAATGGAACTGGAGCAATTTGTTCATTTGGAGTTGCTGCTGCCAGTGTTTGCATAGTTATTTTTAGCAATCACAAGTAGAACTAGCATGTTCATCAGAGTTTAGTAAGCATATACTGAGATACAAATAGTTACAATAGTACTTCAAATGGAGCAACCAAAGGAAAAAATATCAAATACAAACAGTCGCCAAAATCATATTGTAAACATCTTGTTGATGTATTAAAGGAATGTTCAACATTAATTTTGAACAAAGCTATCAGTTTATGCTCCACGGTTTATAGGATACACAGAATATTCCTTTTTTAAAACAATTAATAATCAAATGATCATTATTTTATAACTATATAGAAATACAAAACTTGGTAAAAACAGCATACATGCTTGATCATCATCTCATAATTTATTACAGCTCAAGATTAACATTAAAAAACATAACTACATAATGTAGTTGCACCATATTTGCCTTCATTTACATAGTACAGAAGCATTTGCTAATTGTAACAACGTAATCAACTCCTGCACTGCACAGCTGCTTGAAGAAACGTCGGGTTGGATATCAAGATCCATGTGTCCAGAGCATGGTGTAGAGAGTACTATATCAAAATTCGATGCAGCATAAAAACAACAATAATATATTAAAAGTAAAGTTCAATATTCAAAATATAGCATCATTTACTGAACCACATGTCACAAAAAAGACAACGAGGTTCACCCAAAAACAATGCACGCTCAATATCCCTGATGACACAAGAGATTTGCTACGGTAACAAAGATCAAATCCATATCCATTTCGTAATCAGGTTATGCCACACAGTAGAAAAAAGTTACAAATTAATCAAAGTTTTGAAGTAAAGATGAAGGGCATCAGTTTTAAAAAGCTCGAATTTTGTAGCTTCATGGTTTAATAAGCACAAATTGAATAATCTCATCATCTGCCCAGAAGATCCAAATAACTGATTAGAAAACAAAAAAAAAATTGACTACTAGCCATGAGTCAAGTATAATTCTCAAATTCAGCTTAAAATATCAACTGCCACATAAACAAATGCTATAACACTGGTATTAAGATGAAGCAGCATTTCAAGTTCAAAACATTTGTTGAAACATCAGGCATCAGCAACCCTAAACCAATAATTTTTACTTCATATATTTATCATAAATAGCTTCCAATCATTTGCCAGGAAGATAAAACAATGTATGAATATAAATACAAAATTAATCAAATATAAACAAAAGTGACACCAGTAAGAAATGAAATTTTGTAGAAACATCAGGCATCACGCATCAGACACCCTAAACCGATAATTTTTGCTTCACATATTAATCAGCAAATAGTTGACAATCATCTGCCAGACAGATAAATCATGGTGTAAAGAAAAGCTACTAAAAGAGTAAATTATGATGAAAATGTATGAAGCAAACTAAGTAAGGAACGGGAAACAAAGGAAGCCGTCCCTCACCCTCAAACAGATCCATTCATTATTCATTATCCGCCTCCGTCTGAACCAAATGGCAAGTGTGCACAGCACTACACATTCGGTTATTCGAGAGGCGATACACCGGAAAACCCAAAAAATAAACAGATTAATTCAATATAGAGGATAAATGTAATGTTCAAAGCTGCTTGAAGGACAGTTGATAGAAAAGAGCAAGAGTCCACTCAAAGGCCTTGAGTTTCAGATCCGAAACTTTTCTATTGGCCTCCTAACTAAGCCAAAAACGAGATTAGCAGCATAAGCCACTCATCAGGCTACTCAAAGAGGCACTCGAATCACATCACAACAAAAATGTTTCATCCATACATGATTCGACAAAAATAAGAAAAAGAAGAAAAGTAAATTGAAATATCCCAAAACTTTGCAAGTTCATGCTACAGGTGAGAGCGTTTTGCAGAGGCTGGCTGGCTGTATCACCGACTGAGACGCCCCCCATAAATATAAAGGACACCGATTGATGCATTTAGGGTTTTGAGTGCCTATTGAGGCCCAGCTGAATGTAGGAACAAAGTTTGAGTGCGGCCCACATTGCTGGGCCTGTTCATTTTTGTTTATGGGCTACAATAAGGCTATTCCAGCACATTTTTCAACTCATTTTTTTCTAATATTTTCAAAGGCAAGGCTTCTCAATTTATCCCCCTTAGAAATGAAAGCCTCGCCACAGTCTGAACAGAACCGGTAAAAAATCAATAGTACATATTTCTTTAATAAAATGTTAAAGGAAGCAATATCTAGAGCAACTGGTCATTCAAAAAAGCATTCCTATTGGTACGAATGTTGAGATGGACTAGGGGATAAATGAATAACACGTATTCGTAAGTACCTCCTTAATTGTTACAGGTTCAATATGTCTGCGGCTCCAACCATCCTGCCATCCGTCTTTAAAAGGGTTCTACTAAATTATGATGTTACAAGGAGAGAGTGAAATGGAGATGATTATACTAGACATGAAGGAGCAACAACTTCATTAAAGTAAAGTAGATAGTTGGAGTTCAATTACTTGTCAATCTAAAGCAGCAAGGCAACTCATGTCAAACTTGTCACAGGTATAGATTGCTTTGATTTTTTACTTGCACAACTCACTCTTTTATTTATGTGAATTGGTTTTTATTTGTTGGGTGCACTGTTGATGTTGAGTGCTGTAAAAACCTCTTGATCATCTGTTGCTGAATCTTGTTATTTTGCGGAGTGGACTTGGTCCTGAAGGCGTCTTTTGATAGAATCAAACATGTCAATGTTTTCCAAATCCATTTTGGGCCTTAACAAATGCACATGAAATGCTTTAGGGAGACCAAGCTCAACAAAAACTTTATTAGGTGGACGTCAGGATTCAAGCAGAGTTGCAACACGTACATAAATTGGATGTTTCTTTCGTAAATCCATCCCTTCCATTACAAATAGGTATGTAGCACTAAATTTGATTCAAGTAACATATTTGTAAATACTGCACCCTTTTGCAGTTGCAGTTCAACGCAACAAAGCTCTATGGCCCCAACCAAACAACAGGAGAAAAACAAAATCCACCACATTCATCACCATCAACACTTCAATCAACTCATCCAGAGGATAAAAACATTAGACAAGACAAATAATAGCTGGAATAAGGTAACCCCACACAGAAGCAAAATTCTACAAATAGTGTAATATTGGTCGATCCATCTCCAGTGGCAACCTTTCTTCACATCAAAACAGTCCACTCAATAGTAGTACCTAGCTTTATAACAAATGCACATCCGCGTACGATTTTACTGGCAACCTATTAGTTCAGATGAAGAGGAACTTTATAAAAAAAATCAACTTGAGCCAACAGGACCTCATAACTCAAGACTTACTGAGAATTTGCAATTAAATTGATTACAGTCAGGAAAAGCACAAGGCAAATGAAACCACACAACTAATGAAAAGGCAAACCTTTCAACTAGATTGGGTTTTGGCTGCTTCAAGCATCTCTATAATCAGTGTCTTCACGTCCCTACAAAAGTTAGCAAGAGAGAATGAGGCCAAAACACAAAGAATAAGTTAAATGAATTAATTCGAGTGACTTCAAATTTCCCATCAACTTAATCCAGTTTTGTTGGTCGAAATTATGGAGAAGAAAGATATTATATGATTATCGGATAATCCTATATACTTGTTCGCACAGTTTGAGAAGCTACATGAAAATACACTCACTTTCTCTCTACTGCACGCCTTGTAAAAGGGATTCGAAGCTTGAACGTTTTCCCTTGATAGCCAACCTAGAAAGAAATGGCATGATTTAATAAACTTTTAAGTTGCATTACAGACCCAGACACCATAAAACAATTACTGCAAAAACAAAGTCCTAGAACATAGACAAAGTGGACTTTCAAGAAGGAAAGGATGTAAGAAACATGTGAAAGGGAAGACAGAATCTTCGAGATGCGAGTCTAACCTTCACATTGAAACCAAGACTGTCTACATCCAGCATGTAAGCAAATTCCACCTGAAAAATGAGCAATTCGAGAATTCTTGAATATGTTTCATTGTCAAGGATAATATAATTAACACAAGAATTTCAGAATCACATGCTCTAACATTGACAAATACGAAATCATTAGTCAAAGAATATATAGTCCTAAGATAACCAACCAGCGGTCGATAATATCCAGAAGAGAACCTGGATGAGATTCAAGGATCTTATAACACTTCTCATCCTTGCACCTCTTGTATAATACAAGATTAAGAACTTCCACATATGGCATATATCAGTATTTATGTAAACTATACACAAATAATAGACAGAAGATTATACTGTATTCTATCCACAAGAACTATCTTTAAGCTAAGAATGAATGAGGAGCCATTTATAAAAACATATCTACATTATGTTTCTTGATGACAAGTACTAGATGAAAACAATCTATGTCAGCCTAATTCCAAAATTAAGTTTAGAGCAGGACGTCTTGAAGCCCACAATTTCATGGGTGGATGGAGAAAGGAAAATGGAAAAAAAAAAAAAAACTCAATATATAGATAGAAAATATTACTGGAATAGATGTTGAGTGCTGTACAATCAGCTTTGTATCATCTGCATGATCCTTATTCATGTGAGACTGGAAACAGGACAGAGGGCAGCATAGTTAAGAAGCGATAGACAGCCAAAGAAAATTAATAATGAGGATATAACTGATGCAGATAAATGTTCATATCATACCGTTATAGGCTTAGAAAATTGATATATAGGATCCACTTTTGCGGTTCTAAACTCCTCATTGCTGAATTCTGAAATTAATGGAATGGTGAAAGAAAGCTAACAAACAATAGTGAATAAAAAACAATATATTTTAGCATCAATCTTGAAGTAAAAGCCCAAGATGATTAATTGGACTGATAAAGGAGAAAATAACACTTTTAGGTTGTTCAGAAAATTCGTTCCCAATAACTAGCACAGAAAAAATATTTGGTTGTGAATGGAGCAGATTTTACATTGTATACAAACCTCCAGATGCTAGTAAAGCTGTTGCAACACCTGAGACGTATCGTACAACTTTAGGTTCAATGCGCAGGAATTGGAAGTCACCAAAGTCAACCTTGATAAGAGTTACCTCAGAACTTGACAAAATTTTATCCATAGAGGATCAACAAGAACAAACATCAAGCCAGAGAACCAAGCCAAAACTTACCCAAAAAGCATCAGGATGCGTGGTCATGTATGCAGTCCGAATGGCTTCAATGTTGTTCTCAGCGACCTATATGAATCATAAGTGAAATCAAGCTAATAGAACTGCCAAGAGAGGGCAAGCACATATATATTTTGCAGTTATTTCACTCAAACAAGAGAGAGAGAGTTTATCGAAAGAAGTTTAAACTTACTGGGAGGGCATCTCCCTGCACTGTAACAATTAGGTCAGTCCTATCATCAGGATCTTTCGCAACGAGCAATGAGCATTTCGGATTAGCTAGAAGGTTCTGCACGAATTAGTAAACTCACAACGTAAAGCTGGCATATGGAAGTCCACACAGACGCTCAGGCCTCAAATTCTTTACACCAAGCCTAGTCTAAATAAAAGTAGTTTTCAATGAAAGAGCATACAGAATGTTAACTACTAATACTGATGTTAAATACATTATACATCTAGAAGAAATTGAATGGCAAGTTCAAATTGTCATACAGACCTTGGTATGAACTGCTAAGTCACTAACAGCGATAATGGGAGATCCATAAGCATCACAAGCAAAGTCAACCATGGAACCTGATGGATATCCTTCATGCTCCTGCAAGGTGAAGGATGGATACCAGTCACAAATCATTATATTGTGCGGCGACAAAGCAAGAAGTATCCGTGCTATTACTGTAAGTGCAAGCATGTTCAACAAAATAACAGCCATATCACATCAACAAAAGACTTTCCACAACTCTCCTGCACAACTTATTGTTGATTATCAAACTTCATCACAGTCCTTCAAGGCATCAGCATACTGAGAGAGTAGTGAAGAAAACAAAGATGCATAGGGAAAAGGAGTAGACCTGAGAGAAAGTTGAGAGGAATCCCCGTACGCTGTGATGAAGAAGTGTCCTAACTTCCTCGATAGGTGGAAGCCTAGCCGCCTTTGCCTGAGAAGAAACAACTAATTAGTGTTGAAGAGATCATGGCAATGCATTTCTATACACACAGAAGAAACAACATAAAGCCTTTTCTTTTCCTTTTTTCTCTTCCTGCGTGGGGAAGATCAGAGATGCTGCAGATGCATATAGGGCGAGAGAGAGAGAGAGAGAGATACCTGATGTTCATGGATGAGTTGCAAGACTTCATCATTGACATCGCCAGCTTGGAAATTCTTTGTAGAAAACCATTTATGTCAAAATTTAAGAAAGTATAGCTACTTTGCAAACTAAAAGTGATTGAAAATTTGAACGAGTAACGCATAAACTTACAAGGATCGGAAATTTATATTTATAATAATATAATAAAAGTATGAGGTATCGGCAAAGAGTAGGAAGAATAGATGATACCTGGGTGGCGGGGGTTTGGGCAGCCATGGATGGAAGAAGAGGAGGAAGCAGTAAGAGGTCGGGCAACGAGAGAGTGAGAATAGAGGCGTGAATTATGACTTATGAGAGAGAGGAGAAATATCAACACACGGGGTTGGTAGACGTACTCGTCTCCACTCTCCCTTTTTTTTTTTTTTCTTTTTCTTCTTCCGACCAAACTAACTCCCTTGCATTTTATTAATTAATTAATGATAATTATATTATTTGGAAAGTATGCATTTGGTGTCCTAATTCCTGAATCTAGTAAATTAGAGTGACCACTCGTAGCTGTAGCTGGTGTTTAATTTATTTAACTGATTGAATTGTTGATCTTGTATTTATTCAACTGGCTGCTCCCTACTGATGGAATATCTATTGCTCGCTCCAGCATTTGAAGTGTCTCTCTCTTCAATAATCAATAATACTAACAAATAAATAAATAAAAGAGAGAAAAAAACAAGGAGGAAATAGAGAATAAAGGACAATACTGTATGTCTAACCATTCACAAAAAATGAAAATCCAAAACCAAGTCATGGTGATGGTGATCTAAATTCACTGTCCAACGCTTCAACACATAAACATAATACATTGTAATACCAGCTTCCCCACCTATGAATGAATCACTCAGATATTCCAACATAAGAATTTAAAAAGAGGGACCTGAGCATAATGGATGATAAACAGAGATTAGGAAATAAATCCAGCATATCCATCAACTTCCAAGCACATTTCTCTATAAGCACTCACTATGTAAACACGAATATCTTCCGAAAAGCTATGGACATACCAAAATTCCTTCTTCTCATTATATTCGAAACAAAACCATACCAACAGTATATATATGGTGTAGGAGTCGGATCAACCAATTACCCATACCCAACATAATGCAGAATACTTCACACCATTGCCAACTAACCACAAAATCAGTTTTGACACCCATCTCCCTCTAAACAAACAAAATGTACCAACTTTTCTTTAAGGAAGCAGTTTCTAGCATTTACATTAGCACCTGTCACACAACTACGGTTGTTCACACAAGCTGTAGCCATGTTCAATCACATATCGTTTCTTTTCTTCACAACAACTCTGCTACAGATGTTCGTCTGTAAATGTTGATCCACAAGAAGAAAATCAAAACAACAAGAATTATGTTTATACCGATGCATGACCGCCATCTCTAGATTTCTTCACTCTCATCATAGCTCACAAAGTTTGCAACACATATCACCTGTGTGTATATATATGTGTACACAGCAAGACAACTTTAGAAGTGCCAAATCAATTGTCACATTCTATGGCTGATATATATCTAACATCAGGCATATATATCCACACTATATGCAAAGTTTCTCACCACCTGACCAGAGTCAAATTAGGGAATCAGAATACGGTGGGGATAACACAGAGAGCACCCGCCATACAAGGGAGCATAGTGAAATGCTTCGTCTAAAATAACCAAAAACAGATAAGTATCATTACCCAACCCCATTTAGAATCAAAGCCACACACAGAAAAAGAAACATACACTTGACAAATTAGGTAAGAAGATGTTAATTATTAACAATTCATCCGTGGTGGAACGCATCTCCCTCACCAATAATGAGGCAGCATAACAAACAAGGAGGTACTAATTCACATCCAATGATAAAATTAATAACAGTAACATTCATCCATCACAGAATTACATGAGCTGCTATAGATAGATCTAAGCAACCAAAATTCAACTAGGAAAAGGAAAACATCAAAGTACTCCAGGCAATGATTATGAAACAGGACCCTGTTTTGGGCAGATCACCACGAGCTCGATTAACTGTATCCTCCAATTAAGGTAATAATAGGGAAGGGATCAGAAGATAACTGTACAAGAGCTTCGTGGACCGAAGAATAATTCAATCCGAGTGTCGGTCCTCATCTAGATCATAAACATCGGAAACGGAGGACGAAGAAGCAGAAGAAGAGGTGAGATAAGGGTTGTCAGGCGGCGGAAAGCAGAAGAAGGTCCAGAGGCAGAAGGCGAGGCGGCGGAGCTGCTGGAAGGGGAAGCAGAAGAGGAGGTGGAGGACTTGATCGGTGCTCAGCCGCTCCGGGTTGCAGGCTATGTATTGGCAAGCATTCGCCGATACCTTGGCCACCCCCACCACAAGTGGGCTGTTGAAAACCATTCCGATGTAAGAATCTCCGGTATGTATCAATTGAGATTAATCTCTACGACGACGACAGATGAATTGATGATGATGATGGTGATTTTTTCCCTTTTTGTTGGATATATGTTTTCTGATTTTCTATATTTTTTTTGCTTTCGTTTTTTTTGTTTGGGATATCAGATTCACAGCGGCTAGGTTGGATTTGGCCCATTTGGGAGGAAATCAACTCAACAAATAGGCTTTACAATTGGGTTATAAAACGATCTAGTTTTATTCACAACTACTGTTGGGCTTCTCGTAATGTATTTGAGAAAAATAAAACTTAAAAAAAAAAATATAATTATAGTATAATTTTGAGTAAATCAATATGTATAAAAACGTACAACTATTTATTTTGAGTCAATTTGATGAAGGTACAATTCTTTAAAAACCATCAATATACACCCACACCACTTATTTTAATTATTTAGTTGACTAATTCAATCATATCTAACTAATATTTTAAATTAATTTTTTTTATTTTTAACTTAAACTAGTAAAACGAGATGCTAATTTTTAAAACAAGACTCTTATTTTTGAATAAGAAAATTTCTGATACATGTCTCTTTTTATGGGATGAGGGAAAGTATTCCACAAATATGATTGTACGCAAACTCATAAAGAAATTTACATTCATATCTAGCTAAAACAAGAGAACAAAGCAAAGGAACTAAGAATCCATCTAGATGTTGATCTTGAACGTCTCTGGAATCTTTTATTGAATTTGAATGTACTTCAACTTCTCCAAGCCTCTTATGTGTGTTTTAATATTATGGGATGCAAATATATGTATCTATAAAGTACGTATTGGAAAGCCCCTCCCCTACTGGAACTGTATTGGTATTGAAAGATAAATCTAACTGCCTAAGGAAGAACTAGAGAAGAAGTGAGAGAGAAATAATCCATTCATTAAGTTTCTGGCTAAATGATTACAGGAGGGCCAAAGGCTATAAATAGAGAGGGAGTGAGCTATAAGATAACTACTTGCCAGCTCATGCAGTTGGTTACAAATGAAATGCAAATTACAATGAAATGAAAACGAATGCAACAGTAACACAAGTTAGTTATCTAATAGTTGGAAAGGGGATTTATAGCTTTCAAGAGAGTCCAAGGTGAATAGAAAGCAACTTGAAAGCTATCTTGTTCCATGATGCATACCTTCTTCATTTCTCTTATTCTTTTCATTTTTAAATTTCCTTCTTTCTTTCTTCTCTTTTTCATGATTCCGAGTTCTCTTTCATAATTGATTTTTGAGGTAAACGAAACATCAATCATGTAACTTAAAAACTAATTGTTAAAATGAAAAAAACACAAATAGTTCTTTTCATGATTGATGTTTTATGATTACACAATTTGAGTTTCACGATGGAAGTGCATGCTTTCATGATTGTTTTTTTTTTTTTTGTAATGATTAGTTTGTACAATTTACGATTTGGTTCACGATTTTTTTTTATCACAATTGGGTAGTTTCATGAATGGTCTTGGATTTCATGACTAAACGATAAGGTCATGCCACGTATTATCCCCTATTTCCAGAGAGGAATGTGGTAATTTCACGATTGATAGCTTATACGATTAGAGGTTACTTTAGTAAAATTTGATATAAAATAATTTTTAAAATAACGAGCAAAACGAGTTTTTTTTAATCATCTCTGCACGGATACAATATTAAATGGCCGATCCATGAAAATGTATCACTATTTATACCGAAATGTATTACTTATTTTGAGGAAAGGTATTACCTTTCAGCATAATATCTTCTTCAGAACAAGTAATACATTTCAGCATAAACACTAATACATTTTCAGTATTATACTTTTCTTCCGAACAATTAATACCTTTCAGCATAAACACTAATACATTTTTATGAGAAACTGCCATGATCCGAATTACACTGGTCTAAGATCCGTGCAACCGATGTACAAGAGCCCTATTCTCACTTCTAATCTCTGTTGCAAAACTCCCCGACTAGCTCCGATTAATCTCCGACTAGGCGCTAGGTCCCTGTTGGCTGCCTACGTTTATTTCTCGATTACTCCCGGTCTAACCACGCCTATACCCCGATTAGCCCCGTCTAAGCCCCAATTAGTCGCTAATCCCCACTCCACCGCCTAGTTAGCGCCTAGCAACTTCTACAACCATGCTTCTAATATGGAGCTCGAATGCTCTATTATCACATTGTAATTCCTGGCCTTGGAAGGGTTTGAGCACATGTTTGATTGGAAGTAAAATAGTCATATATATTAACTTTTGTTGAAATTTTGTTATCATGTCATAGTTTTGATTGAAACTAGAATTAAGAGAGGTCACTTGAAATTAGTAAAAAACGAAAAGCTAATAATGCAGAGGGAATCTTTTTACATGTATATGCTTTGCATTGTTGGATTCCAAATATTCGATCTGAGGAGGATCCCATACAACTAAAGATTCTACAAAGAGTTACACCTGACCTTCTCACATGATAATAAAGGATAATGCTTAGGTGCAACTTTTTATCTCCTAGGACTTTGGAGCTTTGTTAGGATGATTATTAATTTAGATTTATTTAAGTAGTAGTATAATAATAATAATAATGAATGCAGGTTTGAGCAAAAGTTAGGGTGGAACTAAACCAATACAGAAAGACAAAAAGGGATGATAAGATAAAGAAAATTATATTTAAGAAATAAAATGTAGGTGGATACAATAGAACTGATCATGTTCAATGGCCGTCGAAATTCTGTGGAGGTACTAGTAGGGACGGAACCAGAAATTATAGTTTGGGGGGCGAGATTCAAACTTTTTTAACTATTACACAGTATATATGTATACTCTCTATACAAATTTGAAATTTGAGGGGGGACGACTGCCTCCCCTGCCCCCCCGGTTCCGTCCCTGGGTACTAGATAGCTAGCCAGTATTATGATATTATAGCTAGCTTCCCTATTTACAACGGTTTATTCTATGCTACACTTGGAAGTGTGTGTAGATCAAATAACTATAATTATTTGATTAAATAACTATAATTATTTGATCTACATACATTTTTCAAGTATATGGTAGATTACCCACTTAGATACTATCCAAGTGGGTAGTCATTTACAGCCAAATAAAAAAAAGGAGGACGAAAAAGCAGCCGCGCAATTGCCATACGTCAGCTTCATGTCCGGGGAATAAGGCCAATTTTGGGGTCAAAAGC
>JAUEKW010051566.1:0-10000 GCA_032274785.1 Ajuga reptans
TTTTACCCGAGTTATTGATAGAGTCTAGTCCTTCCCTTCCTTATAGGATGTGCTTTCTTTCGGAATAAAGAATGAAGACGAATTCCTTTATTCATGTTTGTATTTGTTTTGCCAGTAGGCTCGTGCCCACAGCAAAGCATGATGATTCCCTGGGAACAAGGGTTAAGGCAGTCGACAACAAAGAAAACGTTACCTCGTTTGAGCACTTCGTATATCTTTCCCTTCCTCTATTTAGATTTAGCAAGTGAGCTATTTACATTAGTGAAGTAAGAATGAAATGAAGGAATTCAACCTTTGTCGGCATAACGTCTTATTTAACTAGATATCATCTTCCTTTTCCGGCGGGGAATAGAACATAGAAAGAAAAAGTGATGATTGCACGAGCAGTATGAATATGAATGAAACTTTAGAGTGAGAAATGGAAAGACTATAATAAGTAGAAGCAGTGCTTCAAGAGGGGAGAGCATAAGGCTTTGTGAACGTGGCCTCCATGAGGAGCCTGTTGAGAATTGATGAGAGATGAGGCTTCAGCCTATGAAGTGAAAGTCAAGTTGGATTGCTGCCGGACTCTAGCTTTAAGCGGCGGGTGCTTTTTGACTTAGAACAAGAGCAGGCTTTGGAGCAAACTTGATCGGGCGATGGTGAATAATCCTTGGATAAAAGACCTTTCATACTTCCTTCTCTTGTGCCCTTACGCGGGCATTTACTCTCGACCTTACCCCTATTTATTCCCTTTCTTCGGCACTGTCTATTGGTGCTGGAACGTTAACTAGCTAGAGAAAAACTATCTTTACAGGGCCCTACTTTCTATCTCACACTCGGGAAAGAAAGACTCTTTGGCACTTGTGGGCATTTCCTGCATCTGAGATCTTAGGAGTATTCCATCATGACTTCGTTTAGATAGGATTTTTCCACTACGGAAGAACCCCATGGATAGCCTCCGAATTGTTCTCCTTTTCTGTTGCCCCTGGAGGATATTCTCGAGTCTTGATATACTGCAACATGTCATGGTACCACGGTCTCCCATCAGGCTCCTCTTCTATATTTAAGCAATAAGCTTGGCTATCTCTTGCTTCAATTTGCAGCGGTTGCAAGTCAACTCCACAGTCTATCTTAGTCATTGAGGCTAAAGTGGGCAGAGCATCTGCAAACTTCTTTTTCTCACGACTGAGATGAAAGAAAGTGAATCAAACTTCTCCAATAGCTGGGAGAGAGATTTCTGATAAGGGATGGATCAGACCACTCCTGGTGTTCGAACTAGTCATTAATGGTCGGCTTCATTCGTATCCTTTCGGTATGTGTTGTGAACACTTTCATTTTGAGCCTCTCATCTTCTCTAGAGAAGCAAAACTCTAAGGGATAGAACAGATGGTCCAACTACAAAACTTTTTCTTTTTAATTACTTCCATGGTCGTGCCTCGTGGCACGGCAGCACCCGTACTATTGAAATGGTTCGTCAGTAGAGATGTTCCCACAGGTGCCCCTTTTTCCAATGGTACTCTAATTCCTATTCCTATCCCTTTATTCCCCCTTTTGGTCTATCTACATTCAAGGAAATTCATACGCTCCACAGACAGAGCAAAAAGTAGAGTCTTGGTCAGAGCAAGCCGTCCTATTCTATTACCAGACATAATTGGGAGAAGCTCATCCGAAACTAGAGCTAGAAACGCCCTATTTCGTTTCGTTCCCGTTCTTCATTTCCTTCTTCTCGAATCCAAGGGGGACAACTCATATTTAGAATCTTTCTGCGGTGTGCTCGGTTTACTATTCTTTCGTACTTTCTTCTTTTTACCACGCGATAGGTCAGCGAAGCGTGAGCGGGCGCGGAGAAGGAAAGGCCAAAGACTTCGGCCTAACGGGAATAAGCAAGGACGAAATGAGAAGATGAGGTGCCCCGGGCACCCCCAAAGAAGGGTCGAAGCTTTTCGGCCTGTAGCTTTCCCCGTCCCCCCTTCGTCGTGCGGTGCTTGTGTGGGGGATGCGCCACCAGAAATCGGGCTTGAAGCTCTCACCTTACCAAGGAGCCGACAGCGGATGGCTGTTGGTCACGACGACTACCAAAAAGCTCCAATGAAGATGAATATTTCACATGGAGGAGTGTGCATCTTTATGTTGGGTGTTCTTCTGTCGTGCGACCCGGCGGCTTATGTGCGACCTGTGGCCCACGCCTCCTATTTGTTCAGGGCGGGCGGCGTGAACTCTGATTCGATCCGGGTATTCAATCCCGCCGCTGAGATGCTCAGTTGACTCCTTAACCTTGATAGGAAGATGGCTTATTCAATAATTCGTGCATAAGGATAAGGAACTTTGGATGAACTAATGCGAATGGGTGTAAGCTTCGCTGCTCGGAAACACCTAGTGCTGACCACACTGAGAGACACGAAAGCGCAGGTAACGCCAGTTGGCGAAGTGGCGTTAAGCATTCCTAGCGGTACGAAAAGATAGGTCGTGATGATATCATCTACGTCCGTACCGCTCCTCGTGGAGTAGATCCCGCATCCAACCAAGTCTTTGACCAGGGAACGGGAGAATTCCCACTACCGCAGGCAGGCCAGCCGGGCCGTGAGCGCGGTGGGAACGGGCTTCCCAAAAAGCCGGCCCGGGCCGGGGTCAGCATAGTAGAATGAAGGGGACGGCCGTTGTGTTGGCAAAGCCAACTTCTTGGGTTTCGGGCGGAGAAAAGCGGACGTGGGGACTCGGGTCGGGGCGCAGCGCAACTAAGAGAGCCATTCCATTTAGGGCGAGACAAAATGGGCCGGCACGGGCGGTCTGGTGTCCGAGCCGATTGGTCAGACGACTACTTCTTAGATTCCGCCTACCCCGGAATGGAATGGGATGGAATAGAAAGAACGCGAAACGCTAGCGCAACAGGGTCGGTTTTTTTGTTTTGTGGGGGGTAAGCTTGTGAAGAAGCAAGCTATCCCCGCCCCGACGGTAGCTGCTAGCTTTCCCCATCTCTCCTAAACTTCCTCCGGTCTTCGGCCCGAGCTGTATGAGGCAGAAACTCGTCCCACGTACGGTTCGGAGGCCGAGCCCCACCCCAGCAGTCAGGGTGCGACTTAGGTCAACTAACACAAAGAAGATAGAGTTCACTCAACGATTGCCTTTGGGTTCCGAACTCCATATGGGGAAGGAGCGTTGTTCTTTGCGAGGTCTCGATCATTTACATGGACCCACTTTTCATTCAATTTGTGGGAATTTTTCTATCTATAAACCGTCCCTAACGAACGATCGGCTCATCTTTGAGCATGATGAATCACTTCGTGCCGACCTGTTGCCAATCCACTTTCCGACCTCATATGAGAATGGAAAACTTGAGCATTTTCTGCATCGGTGGATGAAGAATCGCGAACATAAGAATTTCTGGTTAACCATGTTTCCAGAAAAAAGATACTTTCGAGAAAGGACGAGCACGACTGAAGTGGCTATACATACAAATCTATTTACGGATCTATATGCTTTGATTGGAACTGGAAGTTCCAGAACAGGCGGCTGGTATACTACCATAATGAAACTTCCTTTTATTTTTTTTATTCGGATCGGATTTATGTTGGCTTCGTTGGGAGGCTGGCATAGTTTGTTACGCCAGCTCCAAAAGGAAAAGGAGTTGTTGCCTTGGAATTGAGAAAGTTCCGTCGAGTTCATAATTGCATAAAAGAAGTCAAAGTAGTGGCCCCTTAGCTCCTTAGCCAATCTCTGCACTAGCCGATCAGTAAGAGGCAGGTGGATGCTATCTCTTTCCTTCCGACTTTACGCTTCCTACTCTGCTATGGGAAATGTATTGAAAACCCCCTCCCTGAGCACTAGGCCCAAGGGAGGAAGTTACATCTAAAGAAGGGCTGAGTTAAGGAAGTCAGAGTCAGGACTCGTCTTGAAGGGTCCAATTGGTTTTGCTCAAGTCGATTCCTTCTATAATAATAGAAGTAAATCGAGATTTTATTCCCTTCCAGGTATGCGAATGGAGGGATCTCCCGTCTATCATAGAAAAGGTTTCGGGCGCCACTTATTAAATAGAATAGAGAAATCCAGCCCCTCCCGCCTTAACTAATTAACTAAATAGGATCAATTCGTTTGCGGATGCGGACATTGATTATCCGGTGAGTGGCTTCATTGTTGATGAACAGAAATCATGTGTCCTTTGTTCGGACTCCAAGGCACAGGAGCAACTACATGGTAGGACTTCACTTCAAGGGATGGAATTTTTCGACGAGGTCAAAATCTTGTGTTATTTCACTACTATTGTTAAGGGATCCCCAGAAAGGTCATCACCGGGCGACTTTAAGAGGGTCGGTTCTCGCAGAAGTTTTTAGGTTTAGGGTAGGATCGCTCACTTTGGCGGATCTCTTTGAGCAGTAGCATTTCAAGTATTTCCAGCTATTGAGTATTCCACTTCCACTACTTATTCTCCACTCAGAGAGTGCCTTATTGATTTAGGGGAACCCGCTTTTGCACGTTTAAACAAGACTTTTGGTCCCTGATGTCCCACCACTCGCACGAGTTGCTTTTCTCGCAATGCTGATAGATCCAACTGCTCCTCTTCTTTAAGGGAGAAATCTTAGACACCGCTGGGAGGTTGGTTTTTCACCGGATCTGATCTACCGATCTGGCGCTTTAACCAACGCTTCACTTTAGGCAAGCGAAAGCAGCAAGGACTCTATTGACTCTTTCACTTTCCCCTTTTTCCACAGCAAACCTCGGAGCGTTGGGGGTCTTAAAACAGGCACGCCCCGCCGTAAGGCATATCCCGAAACCACAGCTATTCCTCACCAGGTTACATGCGTACATATGCTTCCGGTCTCGTCTCCACACAATCTTTCGGTGATCACCTATGAAATATGCCCTACATAAATAAGCGGAGGTTAGCATCTATTCATAAATTCGTAAATCCGGAATTCTTATTTTATTTCTCAAGCCTTACTTTGCGGTGTCGGCTGCCTTTAAATAGGGCATCATCTTATGCTCAGGAGAAGAATTAAATCGTCGAGGAGGAACGTAGCTTCCGATTAGCCTTTGTTTTTGTATTAGCCGGCACGTGAAGAAGGGGTATAGACTTTGATACCAACTTATAACGACCATCGATCAGCCGAAGAGAAGGGGACGGTCGAACCATGTATTCAGACATTGGAAAGAGAATGACAAGAGGCCCGCTACTGGTAAGCTCCTTGCGCTAACGAAGAATCATATTTTTTTCTCTTCTATTCCTATCTATTTCTATCCTTCCAAGGAGAGATCTCTAGTTAGCCCTACTCTCATTAGAACAAGACGGAAACAGCTATCGCGTTTAAAGCGACTCTTCTTCTTCTAAGACAAGGGCATCGACTCATAAGACAATAACAGGATCATATGGGGAAAGATGGGCGAATAAGGCTCCAGAGATTGCTTCTTTCTTAAGTAAGGGTTTTAGCTTATTGACTAGCTGATTTCACTGTTTTCTATTTCCGTAATAAGATATGTGATCCCTTCTTATAGGTATCAGATTAGCCAGAGAAAGTGTCACAAAACACCGTAAAATAGGGCATTCTCAGGGATTTCAGGGTAACGAAATCCTCTATAATATGCTTAAGATGATCTCCAACCATCATATTGGATGAGACTCCTTAACTCGTTTAGGTCGGAATAAACGCATACTGTCCGGAAAGGAAGGCAGAGAGCTAGTAGGCAGATCAAGGATAGAGAGTCGATCAGGTAAGCAGGGTATATCCAATAGGTAGCTACTATCCTTCTGTCCTTAACAGAAGTATTAGCTCAACAAGCTGATAACTCAGCAGCGGCTTAAGTAAGAGTTTTGAGCTATAGGATCGATTCCATTGAGATTCTCCTACCGGGGGAAAACTCTTGAATTGCTACCGTACCTGCTTCTTCTATTTATCTATGTAATGATTCCATCATATACAAGAGTTCTTCTTCGGTATCTAAAATAGTTTAAAATGGTTTCATTTTCCACGTAAAAGAGATTAAAAATGCTGTTTTACGGCTAACTTATATTAGGTCTCAATCCTATGCTTAGCTTAAGACATGCAATTCGTAGCTCAACAGGAAGAACAAGTAAGAAGAGTAGGAAGAGTCCTAACTCGGTAGCTCATATGAATAGGAATCGTACTCTATCCTTATTCGATCTCCTACTACTCCCCCGATACTGAGCTATTCCTCTTCTTAGAGTATCTAGTAGTGAGGAAAGTGCATGGCTAGTCGCCGATCTCTCGGTCTAGCGTCGGGAGTGGTTGCTCTCGTACCTATGGATACAGACTACAGCGGCAGATTCAAGCGCATGAGTTCAGAGGGATCAGTTGAACGTCTATAGATCGCGATCTGAATATGAAGTGGATTCCAGGGACAGCAGCTTCTATAAACACAAGAAACGGATTGATAACTTGCCAGTACACGCTTAGGGTTCCTCTTCAAAGGGCTACCCCGCCCGGTCACGGATCGTCGGGAGTGTTTTTTCTTCAACGGGAGTCCGCCCTTATCCCATGACTTTGCAAGGGAAGCAAACTAACTTATTGAGCTAGGTTTTCTATTCAGGTTTCACGCTTATTAACTTCAACAAATTAGATCCCTCAGGGAAAAGCCTGACTCTATTCCCGACTTTATGCAGGAAAAGCGGCACCGGTCTACCTCCAGGGATCATAGGGGAGAGGTCGGCCTTTAGATCATTCCTCTTGAATGGAGGGACGCGCAACGCAAGACTACCATATTGAGGGAATTTAATCTATTATTATCTTATCTGGCCTAGCGATCTACGCCCAACCTTCAGTCCAATAAGAAGGGTTGAAAGTCTGAGCTCTACCCCACAAAACAAGATGGCTAATTCCTTCTTCAAGCGAGTCAGCTTCCCCCCTCTAAATTTCGATAGAGAATAGGAAAGCCCATTCCGCCGAAGACAGCTAGACATTCATAGTTAGGTTAGCGCGGTAAGCCGGACAGTTGCTAGTAGGAGTGCTCTGATAGTAGCTGGATCTTTCATGCAACAAATAGAAGTGAGTTTTGACATAGAATAGGAATAAAGGATCTCTGCCCGAGTGAATTAGAATAGCTCGAAGCTGAGCTAGCCAGTCTGGATTTCTCCCTAAAGTAGGTCATTCCTTTACTCGATGGGATATTCAATTAAGAAGAAGGAGCAGCCTAAGATGCAGATGGCCAAAGATCTTATATTATCTGTCCCCCTTCTCCCCGGATCTGGCTAGCTTGAAGCTGACCAAACGCTTTCTTCATTTTCAATGAGCTTTCGCTTTCGCTTTCCTTGAGTTGGCCGCTGGGTCCTTGTCCTTAGGGCATTCTACTCTCTCTTTTCTAGGGGAAGAAGCCAAAGGAAAATTACACTAGCTGAACGCCCGACTCGCAAAAGTAGCGATACTGCTCTCACAGTATGACATAATATTCGTACCACAAAAGGCTACCAACTATGCCATCAGGAATCGAGTCAGGGCGCCGTGGCTAGAAGATCGTCATTGTACACGCCGTCGTCACAGTCCTCTTTTTTCGGCTAGCGGGAAGTTTCACCTCGGCTAGTTAAACGGTGAGCCATCACCTCGCCAGGAAAGACTTCAGGCTTTCTCGAGGCCAAAATAGGTCAGTGCCTAAAATAAGGGGGAGGGTACATCACTTTACGCCCTTTGCGCTAACAGAGAGAGAATGACCTGTATGTAGGAGTAGGAGCAGAATATATATGGCTTTGTAGGATTGCTCCAATATACTTTCTTCCCTTCCCCTTGTAATATTGCTAATTTCCCGATTTCCTTTACAGTAGTTGCAAGCTAAGAAGTCAAATAGTCAAGCAAAAGCAGTAGTCTTGAAAATGGGCAAGCAGAAAGACTATCTCAAGCTCTATCTTTTAAGCCAACAGTCTCTCACACGCAATTCCCTGCGGGGTATGCAATGCAACTATAGCAGCTTTTTTCAAAGCGGGGGCTGGGGATATTTCAACACTTCCCGATTAGATCTTCGTAGTTCCGACCTGATGAAAGTGCTCAGTAGAATCCGATTCAGTCAGTAAGTACCCCGGTTAAGAAGAGGCGGTTTAAGCTTACAGGAGAGGGTAATACTCTTCACCGATCGCCAAAGTCAGTCTTTCCGCCGGTTGGAAGGATTTCTTTCTGCCGTCTGTCTTTCCCTTCTCTCTCTTCTCTTAGCAAAGTAGGTTCAAGTCAGACTTTTTTCTTGCTACAAGCTGGGCTCAGGGACTGCAGTCAGCCGCTTCCCCTGTAGTCGTCAGCTCCTTCTTGACAGATCTGATCGGGTGTTCATAATCTGGAGTAAAAGGATTCGAACCTTTGCATGCCGGTACCAAAAACCGATGCCTTACCACTTGGCTATACTCCATAGGCCTGTTTTGGACGGTAGGAACGGGGATAGGAGGGGGAAGGGAGAAGCAGGGCTCGAAGAACGAGCCGTGCAAGGACGCGGGGATATAGCAAGTAAGCAGCAAGGTTATCCCTTTACTTTATTAGGACCGACTACAACAAGCTCGCGACTCTAATAGAAAGAAGGGCTAAGCTATTTGCTTGCAATGCTATGCCTATCAAACAAAGTTCGCAAAGGCTTCTGTAACCTTAGACTCGTTATGCTGTTCGACTGAACTCGTTGGCTCTGCGTCCACCGAAAGTAGCTTCGTCACCGTCAGCATTTGGTACTCTCTCGATAGCTTCAATAGTTCACTGAAAGCCTTTGGTGTAATGAACCGCAAGCCCTTCAGAACAGAAAGAAAGACATAATATAGAATAGAATAGTTTCATGTTGATTCAAGTACCCTTGAAAAGACTAAAGGAACGGGGGAATGACTACCTGTAATAAAGCACAGGCTAATACGAGCCGACCAGAAGAAGCAAGGCTTAGATTACCAGATCTTGGACACAATCTTCCTAGAGATAGAGAGCCCCTTTTCTAGCCTCTCCTTCTTGCTTACCTAGCTCTTGTCTTAGTGACTCTTCCTCTTTTCTAGTCTAGGTTTTTTTCTGAGTCTTAATACGATAGATTTTTAATTTGCCAATGAATTGGATCCGCCCCGATTCGATCAATAATGGGATTCTTGGCTAGAGAAAGGTGACATGGACGCCCAGCCCAACTCGGTCGGTTGGCCCACCTAAGAGATGATGAGATTATCGATCGATTTGATCGAATTTTGAAAAGTCTTTCTCACTATTCAGAACAGTGGAGCTTTCGATCAAGATCTTCTCGCCTCCCCCGTTTGAGCTCTCGCTCGAATCGGAACCTTTATTTTATGCGTTATGCGTTGGTAGGCTTTCGACTTACCTATCGGGCGCCAATAAAATAAAAGAAAAAGTTTTCGCATGGGCTCATCATCTGATGCAGAACCGATGCGAGAGGGAGAATCAATATGGGGGAAGCGTGAATTGAGTAGCTTACGAAGATGCGCTGGGGCGATCGGCCTCTTTCTGAGGGATATCCTGTTGTTTCCGAGGGTGGAGACCGAACGAAGTAGGGTGTATTGGAACAGATAGACTTTGATTTTAGTGGTCCAACCAAGAAAGGAAGGGGAGTTTTAGACGTCAGAGATTTATTATGAGATCTCGTGTCTCCTTGAACGATATCTCCTGAACGAATAAGCTGGGTCTTAATAAATCCTTTTGTACAATAAGAAAGAATATTGCATATAATAATATGGTTTTAAGATCCCATTTTCCTTGCATTAGCAGGAGATCAAAATGCTTTGATCGCTTTGCTTCGAACATTGATTCACTTCCGCATTCTTCCAACTCGGATTAAAGGATTAGAAAGATCAGTGCCGCCCACCCCTTTCTATATCTATGCGGGAGCCAGCACGAACACAAAATAGATCTATCCGGTCAAGAACAAGCAAAGAGAGATTCCCAACAGAGTGGCAAGATCAGAAACAGAGAAAGGCGCAGCCCATCGGGAGCATTCCGTCAAGGGGCGAAGAAGGAGTTGAGAACCCGCATCAAGGGAACGAAGAGTGCGGGGGTGAAAGAGAACAAAGCGAAGGTGCTGGATCGGGCAGCGATCTATGTATTGCAGGGGTGGC
>JAUEKW010051566.1:17500-22241 GCA_032274785.1 Ajuga reptans
CGCTATAAAAGTGGTTTGACCTCTATACCGAAGAAGAGTGGTGGTCTTCCTGGAACACTTTGCCAATCTCAAAATGGACTCATGATTAGGAAGTCGTTGCTTCACCTTCCGAGCCCCGTCCGTCACGAACCCATTTCGGATTACACTGGAGGTGATCCTTTGGATTGGATCACTTTAGACTCGCGGGTTAAGGATCCTGGGGAGAAGACTACTCTAGCTCCGAACATACCGAATCATGAATCAATCCACTAGATCGGATACATGTCCTTATATAGGATATTCCTTTTAGAAAGAGAAGAAAGAAGAAAATCAAAAACAAGTAACCTTTCCTCTATTACGATCTTTCGAAACCGAATGGACTCAGTCAAGACTATGTACACAAATGCCACTTAGTCCCTAGGAAGAAAGGAGAAAAGAAGCTAGACTAGTTAAGCCATACTCATAAAGAGAGAGACCGCCCCCCTGTCGCATTTCACCTAGCAGCACCCTTCCAATCGCGGGCGAGACTGCACCCATACCGTGTATCATCCTTATCGAGTACCCCCCTCTCAGAGCTAATAAATAAAAGTCCTAAGATAGAGTACTCTGACTAGGCCAACAAAGAAGTTGAGCTAGCCCCAAGAAAGCGGCTGCAGTCCTCTGGTCGAAGAAACAGGACTTTTTCCAATCCCTCAGAACTGGAACCTTCGATGATACCACCGATACCACGAGACTGGTCTTTCCCATTGGCGATTGCCCCTCGCCCCGGGTATTGATCCGCGACGATAGAGTCTGCAAGCACTGCGGTTGACTACTTGGATTTCCTTCTTCAGTGTCTCGACCCCCTTAGCTCCTGGGTCTTTGACCCCCTCCCTACTTACTAATACAGGGTGCAAACACTTGGCTACTTCGTCTTTCCCAAGACGATGCAACCTTCCGATCTGATATTCTTAGCCGGATTGAGGACCCCATTCTACTCTTAGATGGAACCCATCTGGAGGCTCTAGCGGATCAGTGACAGGTGCTCTATCTTTCACCGGCTAGTCAGTCTAGTCATTCATGGACCTCTCTCCCACCCGCAGACCATGTCTCTCGGGGCACGACTGATTCCACTATGTAATCGACTTCGCTGGCTGCAGAAGATTCCTCGGCAGACGCGTCTAAGATCGCCATTAGATCCTTTCTATGATGATCAACCCCTGCCCACACACACGCAACAGTTCATCCCGAGGACGGCTTCTTTCACTTCGCCCGCGTATTAAACCACGTTGCGCCTCGTTCACAACAACGTTTGGATCAAAACGGTTAGTTGACAGCCCTGCCGGGCCCTTTCACGTTGAGTTGGTCTCGCAGAGCCTAGTGGTTTGGTACCCCTGTCCACACGCCCATGAGGATCATCTTTTTCGTCTGGTTGAGCAGCTATTTCTACATCAGCAGGTCTTTCTCATCGAGCTGGGTCGACCTTGTCCACATCTTATTTCATCGGTTCAGTGAACGTTGACCCGTCTTTTGCAGCAATGTTTGAATCAAAATGGGAGCTTGGCGCAAGCCCTGCTAACCCTTCTCAATCTGATAATGAACCCCTCTCCAACCCATTTTTTGTCTAGATCCTCAGGTTGACTACTCTTTCTGGGCTTGTCTACGTCCCTACTAAGATGGGCAGCGGCTACTTCGTAGGACTTTTAGTTATAACAATATCTCACTTTTTCTTTCGACTTCTAGTTGCGGGGAATTTGGCTCGATCTTTATCGCCGTGAGCCAAAAAGACTTAACAGATCTCTCGGCGCTATCTGCCCTCGAAATAATAGAAAGACATTACAATTTAGATCCAAGCTAATAACCAACTATTTTGAGTTGACCTGGAAACTCTTTCATTCTGTGGAAGATCACCTCTCCCCTCCTACCTTTTTGTTAGCAAACCTTGGAACTAATCTCTAGGTCGAGACTAGCCTAGACGCGCCGCAGCCATTACTTTGACTCCTTTTATGTATGCAATTATGAACTTTGCGGAACTTTCTCGATACCAACAACTCCGTCTTTTTTCGGCACATACTCCCAATAAAGTCAAAAGAGCCTCAAGCACTAAGGGATTTTTTTCACTGCTTCAGAAATGAGCCTTATCTGGTCCGGAAGTCTTTCTGCTCGTGAGAGTGCATTCACGTGAACAAGAGCGCTTGGACTTCCTTTCTGTCTCATGATGCTTTACGGGCGTTCCTTAACGAGCTTTGACACCAAAACTTTCGTTTTCCTTCTTTGTTATCTTGTGTTGACTTTCGAAGGGAAGTTGGAGACAGAGATGATGAAGACGAATGCTTGGCCTAGATCATAGTAAGGTCAATCGAGTGCGCTCAAAATGAGGAGTTGCCAGGTTCAGTAGACCGATGCCTTGCAATTAAGGCTTCTCTTGGATCATGCGAAGCCACATTAAGTTAACGAACGTATAGAAAGATGATCTTTTTTATCTTATACTTAGATTATATAATCAAATCCATATAGATTATTGCGGGCAGGGGAAGGCCGGGCCGGGGCCGCGATTGGTAATGGCACAACCAGAAGAGGAGTAGGGGAGACAAGGTTACGCGCTGGGTAGCGCAGCGCATCTGTTTCGGGTACAGAGGCGACGAGGGGTGCTAACCCGGCCACCCAACCCAGCAGGTCAGGGGCGGGCCGGCCATAGGTTCGAATCCTGCCACCTTTCTTGTGGATCATCCTGTGGTTACCGGATGATGAGAAAAACAAAGCAGAAATTTTGAAATGAGCACGAAATGTCAATATATGAATTCTTTCATTATTCATTATTTCCGGGTCTTTTCGTTGCATTCAACAAGAAAGAACCGCCAGTGTTTGGTGCAGCACCTGCATTTTGGTGTATTCTTCTTTCTTTCCTTGGTCTTTCGTTCCGTCATATTCCTAATAACTTATCCAATTACAACGTATTAACCGCTAATGCACCTTTCTTTTATCAAATCTCAGGGACATGGTCTAATCATGAGGGTAGTATTTTATCATGGTGTCGGATCCTAAGTTTTTATGGATTCCTTCTTTGTTACCGGGGTCGACCCAAAAGCCATAATGTCTCAAAACGAGGAGGCCATAGAGAAAGTCTTTTTTATTCCTTTCTTTCGAACTTCGTGAATAACTCCATTCTATCTCTCCCTCGTTACGAACAAAAAAGTGGGGCGCAGCCCCAGTTGTACACCCCCTTCGTTCTACGAACCCTTGTTGATTCTGAACTTCGTTCGCGAAGAAACCGGACTTTTGACAGACCAGCCCTTTTTTATGCGCCGCTTTACCCTGAAAGGAAAATTCGCTTTGCTCTTCTGGGTGCTAGGCGCTCCCGCGGTTCGCGAAAAGCAAAAAGGACTCATCCTTTGTTGCATCTGGCACGAGATGATAAAGAGAGAGCTTCGTTTATCGATGAACAGCGGATTGACGGAGCTCTTGGCATTGCTTTGTTTTTCTCTCCTTTCCTATCAGCGAGTTCCGACCCTTTTGTTCGAAATTTCTTCGTTCGTACCGAACCGCTTGCAGAATCAAATCCTGTTCCACAAGATCCTATATCAGCTATACACCCTCCTTGCATTTATGCCGGAGCCGTCGCCAGTGCTATGGGCTGTGGCTTATGTAGATCAAAAATGATGAATGGGATTGTGGCACTCCACTCGCCGCTAATGCGGAAGGATGCCGCCGAAAAGACTGGAAGACTCTTTCGCTCTGTTGGATGCGTCGGATCCCGTATAGCAAGCGAGCTCTTTACCCTCAAATTCAAAGATGTGGGCGCAAAATGTTATCCTGCTTTATTGTTACGTAGCAATAGAAGCCTGCTTATGCTGCTTCGGCGGCGCTTTTTCGCCTTCTCTTCGCTCTGGACACGAGCGCTAGTGGACACGGGGAGGGAGCAGGCGAAGCGTGTCGTTCGTAATGGAAAGAAAGAGACCACTACTGCGCCTCTTTGTTGGACCGCCGGCGCGAACACAGTGGTCTCTGACCAGGACCAGGAACCAATTCGAATTTGGATCTTGGCATGTCGGTGGTTTTTAACCGTAGGCATTTTGCCAGGAAGTTGGTGGGCTCATCATGAATTAGGTCGGGGTGGCTGGTGGTTTCGGGATCCCGTAGAAAATGCTTCTTTTATGCCTCGGGTATTAGCCACAGCTTGTATTCATTCAGTAATTCTACCCCTTCTTCATTCTTGTACCTCCTTTCTTAATATTGTGACTTTTCCATGCTGTGTCTCAGGAACCTTTTCAATACGGTCCGGATTGCTAGCTCCCGTTCATAGTTTTGCTACAGATGATACACGAGGGATCTTTTTATGGCCGTTCTTCCTTCTAATGACCGGCATATCTATGATTCTTTTCTCCCAAATGAAGCAGCAGGCATCGGTCCATAGAACCTATAAAAAGGAGATGGTTGTGGCGCGAAGTACTCTTGTGCACCTACGTCATTCGACTCGCGCGCAAGCCCGCCCCGTTATCTTATGGAAGAATTTAGCTTATTGCTGAACTGGTTATTCAGAGCCAGCAATTGGCTGTCGGATTTCGTCCCGCAACTAGAAGAAGATGGCTTCGGGGGTCACTGTGGTGTGGCTGAATAGCAGCCCGCCCTTTTCACTACAGGGTTTATTTTTTGGGTCTTTTCTTCGGACGTGCACTCTTCCCGATCAAGTGAGTCATGACTCGAAAGAGTTCTCGTCAGTGACACAGAGACTTCTTCGTACGGCCCAAACGACTGTGGAGAACAAGAAGTCAGTTCGATTCCC
>JAUEKW010051567.1:0-13364 GCA_032274785.1 Ajuga reptans
CCCCCCCCCCCCCCCCCCCCCCCCCCCGGGTTCCATAATAAGGGTCTTTTATTTATAAAATTTCTTGTCCGAAAATAAGAGTCATGTTTCAAAAATCAATGTCTTATTTTACTAGTTCAAGTAAATAAAAAATAATTAGTTTGATAAATTAATTTGATATGATTGAATAAGTCAAATTAAAAACAAAATAAGCTGTGTGACGTGCATATTGATTGTGTTTGGAAAGTTGTACGTTCATCAAATGGACAAAAAATTAAAAGTTGTACATTTTCAAACAGGACTCTTATTATGGGACAGAGGGAGTAATATATAGGCTGCGTCCATTAAATATTCTTATAATGACTATCATATATCATATATTCAGAATGTATCTAGACAAATCATGCCATTATTTCATAAAGGGATTGAAATCGGATTAGAGGAATACACCAAGTGTCCTTAGGGTATTTTCTTTTGATAGCAAATATAGATAGATTGGAGCATTGTACTTCAATAGATGTATTCTATCTTTTTTATGTTATCATGTGAGGTTCTTTAGTTTGAACTGTCAATTTTATGAATCATCTTAACTTATCACTTTGTATTTTTATTTCCGTGGTTCTCTTCTATTTTTGTGTTTTAAAATTTGTAATTGTGTACTTGTGTCTTTCCAGACGGTTTTTCGGGTTTTCTTTCATTTCATCTAGTTTTCTTTCATCTACAAAATCATACATGCTTTCTTTCCTGATTGTAATTCTAGCTATACAGATGACTGTAATGACAAACATAGAGTTACTCTTTGGTGCCAATTTTCAGCATTCAAGAGCTTCAATCTTTCATAATTTTCTTATTCCATCTGCAATTTGCGGAATTCCAGTTGGTTGGTGTTATATGTGTGGTGTCCTAATTCTGTTATATCATAACATTTTTTCAGATAAGATTCATTGACAATACAGATCCAGCTGGGATAGATCATCAAATAGCACAGCTTGGTAGTGAGCTGGAATCTACACTTGTAATAGTGGTTTCGAAGGTATCAGAGGAACCTTCTAGTTATTTCATTTTCGTGGATAGTACTAGGCATATGCTGCAAACCTGATAATTCCTTTGGTCTCTTAGAGTGGAGGTACACCTGAAACAAGAAATGGTTTGTTGGAAGTTCAGAAGGCCTTTCGTGAAGCTGGTCTGGAATTTTCTAAACAGGTATTGGTTTCAGATTCCTCTTTCTGTATTAATATTTTCGTTGTATTTTAGGGTTGTAGTTGCTCCATTTCTGATCAGGATGTTGCAAAATTTTCCATTGTCGGCTTAATTGTTTTTATTTCTCGACAATGATCACTTGCATATCTTTGTGCACATTCACCAGCAATATTCAACCATATTCATGTGACGGTGTGAGCATAAGTTGCTGAATTTTTGTAGTAATTAATTTAACTATTTGTGACATTGCCTTTGTATTGTCCACAGGGTGTTGCAATTACGCAGGAGAATTCTTTACTTGATAACACAGCCCGGATAGAGGGATGGATTTCCAGATTTCCCATGTTTGATTGGGTGGGAGGTAGAACGTCGGAAATGTCTGCTGTTGGTTTACTTGCAGCTGCACTTCAGGTATTCAATATGGCTAATAAGTTTTTACGCTGCCTAATTTTCATGTGATGAACAAACTGCATCCTCAATTTGCATGGCCTTTCCCTCTCCAGGGAATTGATATTAAATCAATGCTTGCTGGTGCAGCATTGATGGATGAAGCCAACAGAAACAAACTGGTAAGGCTATCGTTTCACTTTGTAAATAAGCGAGTTGCTCAATTGATTTTAGTGATTATGTTATCTGATCTTGTTCATTCTGTTCTTAGGCATGCCCATAATATTTATATACTTCATTTAAAAATTCCATCTATTGCAGTTTGGTCAATCACTTCTTTATTTTGTCCAACATGGTCATGTAGAAATGTTGCCTCCTGACAAGGACACATGTTTTTTTTCTCTCATGCATCTTTATGTTTACGTGTCTATTGTGTGTAAATTTGATATCGAGATTATGCAAAAAGAGGGTTGCAAAATATCCTTCTAATCGTATGTTTTTCAGGTCAGGAATAATCCGGCAGCGTTGCTAGCTTTATGCTGGTACTGGGCGACTGATGGAGTAGGATCTAAGGTATGATATATCCATATTAAAGGAATTTTAATAAATATAGTTTCAATTCTGTCATTAATTTCAAGCCGTTGCTGACAGAAATGATTCTCTTGTTTTATGCTTCGCAGGATATGGTTGTCCTTCCTTACAAGGACAGCCTGTTGTTATTCAGTCGGTATTTGCAGCAGCTAGTCATGGAATCTCTTGGAAAAGAGTTTGATCTGGATGGTAACCGGGTATTCTAAAGAAAACTCAACAAACTGACTACAATTTGATTGATGCTTGAAATTAAAATACTTATTACCAATGAAATTGAAGAAATTGGAGCTACTTGTGTGTGAATTCCTCCTCTTTAGCGCTACTAGCAAACTCGGTGTGTTGCAATCTTCATCCCATGTCTTCCTTAGTGATTTTGGGAGATACCACTTTTGCTAGTAAATAGTGGTGTTACATATTGTTTCTACTGGTCACCAAATGACTTGGATGGGAGCAGTGATAGAAGTCTGAATGCCTTTTCTATTGTGCAAGTGCTTGTGGAGATAAGATACCTTAGCCACATGAACACTTCTTTTTCTTATATGCACCTATACAAGATCATGGTTGGGAAAAAAGAAGCCCTTTATCATACATAAGACTTCCAGAAATATAAGATTATATTGATGATGTTATACCTCGGAAATAAAACTATGATCAAATTATCAGTTTCTTATAAAAAAATGTGTGACAAAGCCATTGTAATGATAGATTTAACTCATTTCAGAAATTATATAAATTAACTTGGAAATTGACGTAATTTCTGAGGATACAAATGTTGGATTTTCCTTTAAAGAATTATTGTTTGTTACATGCTATGAAATGTCTCTTGACTGTAGTAACATACTGAGAGTAATTTGATTAGTATTTCCATTTCTCATGCAACCTCAGCGCCTTATCTTGCTGCCACCTTTTTATATCTTTAAATGAACTTATTTAGGTCTGAGAAGAGTTAATTATAATTTGTCAGATATTATTGCCACTTTGGTCTGATTCGTGATGTTTATAAATTGAAGGTAAATCAAGGGATAACTGTTTACGGAAACAAAGGAAGCACTGATCAGCATGCGTATGTGTTTCATTCACTATTTATGAATTTTGGATGCACATAATCGGATTTCTGCTGCAAATATCTGAATAGCTCTCTCTCTCTCTCTCTCTCTCTCTCTCATGCACAGCTACATTCAACAGCTTAGAGATGGGGTACACAACTTCTTCGTGACGTTCATTGAAGTTCTGCGTGATAGACCACCTGGTCATGATTGGGAGCTTGAGCCGGGTGTCACCTGTGGTGACTACCTTTTTGGGTTCTTACAGGTTAGTGCTGTTGGATCTTTGAGGTCTTTGCTATTTCCCTCAAACACAAACGGAACTGCTTTGAACTTTCAGTCCGGATGAAGTTCCGATGGTGGAGTGAAGAGCATGAAGTGTAGGAGGCAAAATGTAACATAAAATACATCGTAAAATCTTACATGTGGTTCATTATCTCGGCAGAATGTTCTGCCAGAAATGATTTAAATATACAAAAATCACTTATTAAAGATGGTGATCAACCCAAACAGGAAACATGGTTAAGTCTAAAAATGCAATTTGGATGGTGAAGAATGTTTCTCCGAAATTGTTCCGGTGCCCTTGTTGGTGAAGAGTAAAGATATTAACAACATGTTTGTCACTATAGATAAACTACTGTAAGTTGATTTGGTGGAGGTGTTAAGTTTCTAACTTCAGTTTGAAATTTTAGAAGTTTGATTTGTGATTCCATGACACAAGATCCTAGAATTGTTTGTTGCTTGCTTAGTTTAAATTATAATCAAATTACTGTTCCCTAATTATATTTGTTTGGTGGTCAAATTTGGATATACAGGGGACAAGATCTGCTTTATATGCCAATAACCGGGAGTCTATTACCGTCACTGTTCAGGAGGTGACGCCCAGCTCTGTTGGGGCTCTAGTAGCACTGTATGAGCGAGCAGTTGGCCTTTATGCCTCATTGGTCAATATTAATGCCTACCACCAACCTGGTATAACTTCCACTTGCTTTCTCGTCTGCACAAGATTTCTTCTTGCAGAATGAATGGAATTAAAGTAGAACCCGAATATTAGGTTTCTTGTCCGGCCAAACTCACCACAAAACTTTGTACCAGATTATGTAATATGTGTGAGTTTGGCTGGGTAAGAAAACCCAGTTTTGGGTTCTGTCATTACTTTCTCTCTACCTACACACACACAGACCCATATTTCTGATGTAGAAACTGATGTCTCATTTCTTATGCGTCAACCCAAACATAAAGTATCAGTACTTTGCTGTGACAAACAACATCGGGTTACTTGGCACAAGTTTTTGAATTGTCTTATGTCATGGATGTCACAGATGTTCTGTGATTCTTTAAGCTTCTTAATTTGTTCTACTCTTCTTGTTTCGTATATAAAACGAATCGTTCTACGCATTATGAAACCATAAATTGCTTATGACATAACTGCAGGGGTTGAAGCTGGCAAAAAAGCAGCAGGAGAAGTTTTAGCTCTTCAAAAGCGTGTCCTGGCAGTACTAAACGAAGCAAGGTATACTGATAATACTGGCTAAGAGAACTTATATGATCCTGTTGGATACAATTGCACCTAGAGGCTAGAACATTATCACGACACCTTTTAACATAGAAAAAGCGGATGGGTTGCTATCCATGGAACATGGTTAAGTAACGAGTATATCCTAAAGATATCTGGGGACCTTACTATTTCACACACAATTGAAGTTGATGTCTCCAGAGTATATGGACATGGGAAATAAATATAAGTGAAATTATTAGTCCTGTTGCTTAAGAATCTAGGAGAAATAGCAATGAGTTGTATTCAAACAAATAAAAAAGAACAAGATCTAGATACTATAATTAGGGCTACAAGCTTAATTATGAATTACACAATAAAGCAACTGTGGGAAGGTAATCAATGACACAATGTAAGAGACTCAGAGTCTTAGATGTTAATCAGTACTTCCATGGGAGATTAGATTATGCACAATAAAGACGACAGATGAACATGGACAAAGAAGAAAACAACACCTAACTAATTAAAGAAGTAACAATTTTCTTTTGGCATGTTGCCCTTGCAATAGTGCATCACATGGTAAGCTACCTTGGTGGGTCTTCCCCCTTAAAAAATAATTTAATATCGTATCATATATAGACACTTAATCTTAGCCAAAAGGCTGAGAAAGGTATGCGTAATGGTGTTTTTGGGAAACCATAAGATGTGGAGTTGAAAAATCAAATATTGAAATCTTAAAACGCGAAAATGAGTAAAGTTGCTCTATGATCCACAAAATATGAAATATGAAGGACAATCAGATTTTCTTCTTATAGGAGCACATTATATACAGGAAATAAGGAATCATCTCTTCCTATAAGCAACAGCTATGACCTTCCCTATAATTATTTAGCTTCACCAAGAAAACTAAATCCTAGGGACCGAGGCCTCTATTTGTTAGTTGTTACAAAAACCTTGACATTCCTATGAATGAGTATAATTACTGAACTTGGAATGCCACACCACCGTAAGTGAGCTTTATCTTGAACTGATTTCTTCAAGCTTTCTATCTTTATCCAAGTGACAAGATCTAAAGCATATACATTGATATCTTGTATGGTTTCGTACTTTGTAGCTGTAAAGAGCCGGTTGAACCATTGACACTAGAAGAAATAGCTGACCGTTGCCATTCCCCTGATGATGTACGTACCATCAAGATTCAAATCTTTATTTGGTTCTTTCTATCATAGAAAGCAGTCAATGACTGGTTTTATTACATTTGGTGGTTGCAGATTGAAATGATATATAAGATAATAGCACACATGGCTGCAAATGATAGAGCTCTAATTGCTGAAGGCAGCTGTGGTTCGCCGAGAAGCGTGAAGGTGTTCTTAGGGGAGTGCAATGTTGACGAGATGTATGCTTGAAAAAAAACCATGCATTTTCATTTCTCATTTTCTAATAAGCTGCTGGTTCGCTCTTTTATTTCTTACAAAAAAATAAAAAAAGGAAATAATTTAATGGAGGGGATTTAGACTGCAGAACAAGACGATACTCTCATTTCGTCAGCCACCGGAGTTTGTTGTGGTGGGTACGATCGATGCTTTAATTTTCAACAAATAAAAGATGCGTTTGAGAGAGAGGGAGAGGGAGAGGGAGATTTTCTTTGTATAGTTGTATAGTTTGTTATTGTATATTATTCGTGTCCCACTAAAAAATTAAAATCTGTAATATGAAACGTGAAGCCATGAGTATGAACCCCTTAGCTACGAAACCGTTAACTTTGAATGATAAAACTATAAATGGGAAAATTTGATCTAGAAAGCTTGAATTTTAGAAAATGTCTCAATTAGATGTCTGAATTCTAGAAATTCTCAATTCGGGGTTTGAATTTTGAGTTTTTTTCCAATTAGGGGTTTAAATTTTGAATTTTATTTTCTATTCAGGACTTCTGTCTTGAAAAATAAGACACATTATTTAATGTTCAGTATGATATATTGAAAATTTTAATATACTTCGTACTAAATATTTTAATCTACTATGTGCTAAATCTTCCGAACATCGGATGATGTTTCCTATTTTTTAAGACGTAAGTCCTGAATTGAAAATAAAATTTAAAATTTAGGTTTCTAATTGAGAAAAATTTAGGCTCCTAATTAAGATATTTTTTTAAAAATCAGACCATCAACTGACCTTGGACTCTGAAATAGTGATTCATGAATGTATACCCCCACGTCTTAAAAATTAAAACTCGACAATAATTTGAACATAAACATAAGTTGCGAGCTCTACACTTAATCAACCACGAAAAAATAATTAAAATAGTTCTAGTTTTTAGGTTAGATAGGGTGGTGGGAACACGATAAAAAGTGGGATAGATGATCTGTTCTAGATTTTGTTTTACGGATCCTTCTAATAATATCTAAACCATACTAATAATATCACGTTTGCTTCTTCGCCCGACATTTTCCCTTTCTTGTCTTGAACAAAAATCCATCTGCAACAATAATGTCACCAATATTAGCATATTGACGATCGTAATCTGGCAACTATATGTAAGACAGAGATTAGTTTTTTGCCTAACGAATTTCGGATCTCAATATTACCTTTCTTCTGTGTTGTAGGTAAAATTGAACTCGGATAAAACGAAATGTCATTGCAACTTGAAAGGGAAAAACTTGTATACATAAGGTACACAATATGCACCTGTCAGATACAGGTTTTTTGGCTGGTTGGACCAGTTAAATTTTTACTCCCCTTTTGTTATATTTCTTTTACTGTACTATTTCTCCTTTCTCTTATAGCATTTTCTTCTCCTCTCTTCCTCTCCGAAGCTAGCTTCTCCGTCGAACAAGCTTCTCCGCCTAATAGAGTTTCTTCGTCGAACTAGGGCTTCTGCACCGTCTTTTTCTCTCTCGCGTTGTTGCTTCTCCATTGAATTAGGGTTTCTTCGTCCAACTATTGTTGTGCGATAACATTGAGGTATTTCTCACGATTTTGTGGGATTTATTTCGATTTTGTCCAGTTTGTGCGTTTTCTTTCAATTTACTGTTTGTGAATGGCCCCTGCCTCGTTTAAAGTTGTTTATGTTTGATTTTGTGCAATTTTGTTTGATTTTTGACAGATCCTAATACTGGACGTGTGGATGTGTGTGACTTCACATTGCAAAGTTAGAAGTGTTTGAAGATACATTCAGAAATTGAAGCAAAATCAGTTGAAAAGACAACGGTCTTCATTGTCTTAACCGCCAATAAGACAACGGTTTTAACAGAAAACCGTTGTCTATGACAGCTGCTTGAAGTCAGTTTTTGGAGCAGTTTTGGTGCTTATTTCTGGAAGCTTCTCTGATCATTTTCTCTTGTATTTGATTACATTGTCAATGTACTATAAGTAGTGAATAGTTGAGGGTAAAAAGTACATAGAATAGAAGGGATATTAACCTATAGAAATCGGCACAAACACAACACTAAGAGAATGAGTGAGATTGTGTTTTAGATTGTTCTTGGGGTTGATTCTTCATTGTATCTTTTGTAATTGCCATTGATTAGTGGATTTTGGTTAACCTTCCGTGGATATAGGTGTTTATCACCGAACCACGTTATTTCTTGGTGTTTTAGCTTTCAAGTTTCAGATCAACACACACATCACACATTGTATGATTTTATGTGTTCTTGGCTGATAATTTGCATCTTGTTCAAGTGTTCCTTACAAGTGGCGCCGTCTGTGGGAATAAGGGAGAGCTGATTATGGAAAGAGGAATACAGTTAACGTCCAAGGTTGCACGCGTGGTGTTTGATCAATTGACAAAGACCAAGAAAGCAAGTGAAAGAAGGCAGAACCTGCATCATGGCTTCTGCTCATTTTGATGCAGAGAAATTCAATGGCAAAAATGATTTTGGACTCTGGAAGATAAAAATGAAGGCTCTATTGATTCAACAAGGGTTGTCTGTTGCTCTTAAAGAAACCAAAGAGGAAGACAAGAAAGATGCAGACAAGTTGAAGAGATGGGAGGAGATTCAAGAGAAGGCTCACAGTGTGATGATCCTTTGCCTAAGTGACAAGGTGCTGAGGGAGGTTGCACATGAAGACACTGCAGCAAAGGTATGGAAGAAATTGGATGATCTCTATATGGCTAAGTCTCTTGCAAACAGGTTATATATGAAACAGAAACTATATGCATATAAGATTGTAGGGATAAGTCCATTGATGATCAACTTGATGATTTCAATAAATCTATAGATGATCTTGAAAGCATAGATGTTAAGATTGATGATGAGGATAAAGCCATCATGCTGTTGAATGCCCTCCCAAAATCTTATGAGCATCTCAAGGATGCAATGCTATTTGGAAGGGATAAAACTATCAGTCTTGATGAAGTGATATCAGCACTGAGAGCAAAAGAACTCCAGAAGTAAAATGAAGGAAAGCAGGATCCAACACCTGAAGGTTTGTTCATTAAGCAAAGGTTTCAGAAGGGTGCTAAAGGCAAGAAATCACAGAAGTTCAATAACCAGCCCAAGAAGAGGGATTCTGAACAGAAAGAACCCAGGAAATGCTTTGAGTGTAACAAACCAGGTCATCTAAAGAAAGATTGCTTTGTGTGGAAAAGGAAGAAGGCTCAAAGGGATCAAGGGAAAGACCAAGCAGAGATTGCTGAGCAGTATGAAGATCCAGAGGTTCTGAATATTGTTGATTCACCAACAATGGACCAGTGGATTCTTGACTCAGGTTGTTCCTTTCATATGTGTCCAAGGAGAGATTGGTTCACTGATTTGGAGGAAAATGAACAAGGATCAGTGCTACATGGAAATGATCAAGCATGTAAGGTAAAAGGAATAGGAAAGATACAACTAAGGCTTCATGATGGGTTTGTAAAGGTTCTCACTGAGGTGAGGTATATCCCACAGTTAAAGAGAAATTTGATATCTCTGGGGATTCTTGAGACTAAGGGATGTGAACTCAAGTCTCTGAAAGGAACCATATCAATCATGAGGGATTCAAAGACCATTATGCAAGGAATAAAAAGAAATGGCTTGTATTACCTCATAGCTCAAACTATCACAGGTGCAGTGGAGAACACACAAGTGGATGAATCTCTATTATGGCATTTAAGGCTGGCACACATAACTGAGAAGGGTTTGTGTGAGCTGCATAAACAAGGGCTGTTGGAAAGCAACAAAAGTTTTACCCTGAAACCTTGTGAGCAATGCATTTTAGGGAAAAGCAAGAAATTGCCATATCAGAAATCTGAATCAACATCTACCCAGGTGCTTGATTATGCTCATGCTGATTTGTAGGGCCCTTCCAGAACTGAGACAATGGGAGGAGGTAAATACTTTCTGAGTATTATTGATGATTTCTCAAGAAAGCTTTGGGTATACATATTGAAGAATAAGACATAAGCTTTTGGGAAGTTTAAGTCCTGGTATTTGGAAACCAAATTGTCAAAGGGAAGGGGATTGAAATGTTTAAGAACTGACAATGGTTTGGAATTTCTGTCTGAGGAATTCTAGAGCTTCTGCAAATCAGAAGGTGTTAAGAGACATATAACTGTGCCTGGGAATCCACAGCAGAATGGGGTTGTGGAGAGGATGAATAGAACTATCCTTGAAAGAGTAAGGTGCCTGTTGTTCACTTCTGGTTTACCAAGGGAGTTCTGGGGTGAAGCTGTGTCAACCACAACATACTTGATTAACAGAAGTCCAACATCTGTGAGGAACTTCAAAACCCCAGATGAGTTATGGAATGAAAAATCTCCAAGTTACTCTCACTTAATAACTTTTGGATGCCAAGCATTTGCCCACATCAAACAAGATAAGTTAGAAGCAAGGGCATTGAAATGTGTAATGTTGGGTTATCCTGATGGAATAAAAGGATACAGACTCTGGTGTTATGAACCTGGGAAGAAAAAGATCATAATAAGCAGAGATGTAGTTTTTAGAGAAGACCATATGCCATTCTCTACTGAAGATAAGATCAGTGGTGAGAGAGCACAAATTCAGGTGGAGCTTGGGGATGTGAAAAGCACACATTCTGGTGATCCTAGCAGTTCAGAAAATGAGGATCTTGCAGGTGATAATGAGCAGATACCATCTAGCAGTGGACTTAGTTCATACAGGTTAGCTAAGGACAGGAAAATGAGGGAAATTCACCCACCCAAAAGGTATGGACAAGCTGACATGGTACATTATGCATTGAATGTGGCAGATAAAATTGATTATGAAGAACCAAAAAGCTTTCAGGAGGCTGTAAACAGTGTAGAGAGGGATCATTGGATACTGACAATGCAAGAAGAGATAGATTCTCTAAATAAGAACAAGACTTTGATCCTTATGGAAAAACCAAAGAATCAAAAGATGATAAGCTGCAAATGGATATATATAAGAAGAAAATTGAAGCAGTACCACATCAACAGATCAGATATAAAGCAAGATTGGTGGCCAGAGGATTCACTCAGAGGGAAGGCATAGATTTCAAGGAAGTGTTCTCTCCAGTGGTGAAACACACATCAATCAGAATCCTGTTAGCATTGGTGAATCAATTTAACATGCACCTGAAGCAATTAGATGTAAAAATAGCTTTTCTGCATGGCAGCTTGGAAGAAACCATATATATGACACAACCTGGTGGTTTTGTACTTCCTGAAGATAGAGGAAAGGTTTGCATGCTCAATAAGTCCCTTTATGGCTTGAGACAGAGCTCAAGGCACTGGTATAAGAGGTTTGATGAGTACATGCAAAGGATAGGGTGTGTTAAGTCTGAATATGACAGCTGTGTGTTTCTTAGAAAAGTAGAAGGTGTAGTTGTGGTTTATCTGCTGCTGTATGTTGATGATATGCTGGTGGCAAGCCAAAGTATGGCTGAGGTTGATATACTGAAGAAACAGCTCAAAGATGAATTTGAGATGAAGGAATTATGAGAAGCAAGAAGAATACTTGGCATGGACATTGTCAGAGACAAAAAGAAAGGAATTTTATACTTGAATCAACAGGATTATGTAGCAAAGGTATTGAGAAAGTTCAACATGTCTAATGCCAAGGAATTGTCTGTGCCAATGCAGATTGGATGCAAACTGTCAGCTGAGCAAAAGCCCAAGACAGAAGCTGAAGTATCCAAAATGAGCAAGATCCCATACTCAAATGTAGTAGGCAGCATCATGTACACTATGGTGTGTACAAGACCTGACATCTCCTATGCTATAAGTGTTTTGAGTAGATATATGATTGAACCTGGTGCTAATCATTGGAAGTCAATGAAAAGGATTTTAAGATACCTAAAGGGTTCAGCAAATCTTGGAATAGTGTACAGAAGAGATGATGATTGTACACAAAGCCCTTTAATTTTTTTTTTAGGGTGAAACTAAATCTTCATAAATCACGAGATAACCATCTCGACCAAAACAACATGTTCGAGTGTTTCTGGCACCGGACCGATCACTTTCATAGGATTTGCCAAAGAAAAAGCAAATTGGGCTAAATGATGCGCCAAAACATTCGCAGATCGCTTAGCCAAACTAAAAGACACCAAAATAAAACAAGGAAATAACGCACAAATATCGGCAATGATTACCCTACAGTAGGATAAATCCACTTTTCTCCTTTTCAGCTTATAGAACAGGCTTTCATTATCCGTCTCTATCACAATTCTGTTCATGCCAAGAGCTGCCGCCGTCCGAATACCTTCCAAATAGCCCGTAGCTTCTGCAACTTCCACCTCCAGGTGCTCCTCCAGCAGCATTATTGTTGCTTGAATAACTGCTCCCGTCTCGTCTCGAGCTGCCACTCCTATACCCGTTCCAACTTCCTCAACAATAGAGGCATCACAATTTATTTTGATCCATCTATTTTCCGGCGACAACCAATTCGTGCATGCCCCCACTCCCGATCCTACACACGACGACCTCTTTACCGTAATATAATCGCAAAGCGTGCATTTTGCCATTCGCAGACATCCCTGAACATTCAGCTCTTTATCTTCAAAATACATAACGTTTCTTGCTTGCCATATCATCCATAGTAGCATGCCAAACTTACAGTGCATCTCGGGGCTCGCTATTTGTAGATTCTGACTTTGCATCAAACATAAACAATAGGAGGTCTCAATCTGCCTATATTTTTAATCTGTTTGGTTCGACAATAAGCTGGAGATCCCACATACATCATGTGGTTGCATTGTCTACCACAGAAGCAGAATTTATGTCACTTGCTGAAGCTGTAAAAGAAGGCATTTGGCTCAGAGGCATATTAAGTGAGTTTGGGGTTGTCTAGGAATCTGTTTCTATCAACTGTGATAGCCAAAGTGCTATTCACCTTTCAAAGCATCATGTCTTCCATGAGAGATCCAAACATATTGATGTAAGGTATTACTTTGTAAGAGATCTAGTGGAAAAATGAGATGTAAGAATTATAAAAGTGCACACTGATGATAATGCGGCTGATGCATTGACAAAGCCATTAGCTGCTGGTAAGTTTGGGTATTGCCTGGACTTAATGGGCATGGGATTGTGTTGATAGATTCAAGCTGGAGCTCTGTGGTGGAGCAATATTGAAGGGAGCTGAGGTATTCACTAATCATGAGGTGGAATTCTAATGCAATGTTTGTCAAGGTGGAGTTTGTGGATGTGTGTGACTTCACATTGCAAAGTTAGAAGTGTTTGAAGATACATTCAGAAATTGAAGCAAAATCAGTTG
>JAUEKW010051678.1:0-13363 GCA_032274785.1 Ajuga reptans
AAGCAGGTTGACCCACGTTCAACCCATTTTTTTAGCGTGTTTGACGGGTTCGACCCATTTAACCCATGAACCCATTAAGCCTCTACCCAAACCCGCTTAAAGCGGGTTGGGTTCGTGTTGGGTTGGCATGTCGGGACCCATATTGCCACCCCTACCCTTTAGATAACCTTTTGCAATTTCAGTTCCGTAAGTTAAAAAAGTGCGCAATTTGGATCGAGTGTGAGAAGCAGAGATTTTGGGACCATATAAACGCACCCAAAAGCAGCGAAATTATGAGAAACAAGCAGCCCCGCTCACAACCCACCATAAAGACATATTAATATAACTGCTAATATGTCAAGATTCCACTTCTTTATTTTACATAAGAGAAATAATTAGTTCCATAAGATCTTGACACAACTAATTTTATCGTATAACCGTCTTACAAAAGTTTTTATCATTCATCAAATCTCTGATAAAAGAAATTTTTTCAAATCAATTCCATTATGGGAAAAAATCTCAAAATTACCCCAAAAATCGCATCATTTATTATTTTGATCTCGTATTTGTTCAGATTAATTAATAGACATAGCCCATAATTAATGTTAATTGTGTACGCAATGCGTATCAATAAAATAGAAATCACATGTTTAGTTAACAAGAAGGAGACATTGGGAAGAAATAACATGTTATTTCCATCTCATTTTGAGTATTGACTTTGTTTATAGTACCATTATATATATATATATATATCCTTGGAGAACACTTAAAGTTTGCAATAATTCAGCCCTTTTTGTAGAGATTTAAATAGCTTGTTTAATTTATTTAGGAGTGAAGTTTAGTTTAGGAGTATATGGAATTTGTTCTGTTTGTCGAATCAATACAATAAAGAAAAGGGGCACAGAATTTTGTGTCCTCCATGTGTTTCTGTCTACTTCCACACAACATATTTTTCTTAATCATACTCGTAAGTTCTTGAATAGAGAAGTGTCTGTTAGACAAAAAGGTATCATGAAATGTTGCGTATGTTCAAGTGGAATATGTGCAAACGTAAGGACGTGAACGTTCGAAAATGATGCAATCAGACCGTAAGATCGTGATCTTTGATCAAGAGGTACAGTCTAAAAGTTGTGATTGATCAAGTCGAAAATGTGCACATGTTCACGAAGTGATGCCTAAAAGTCTATAAATAAACATTCTTATTCCATATTTCCGACCAGTAAAAGACAAGCCGAAAACTGCACTACAATCTAAATATATCATCTTGTGCATTTCTAGTCCTTATAATTATTAAGTCTCAAGAAAGTCCTAAATATCGAGTAGTTCGCCGATAGTTTTGGTTTCGCTGTGCTGCGTTCCTAAAGTTTAAAGTCGTCTCTTGGGGACGATTGCCGAAGACCGTGAACACTTAGATACGGGGCAATATCGTCTTACGAACATCGAGTAAAACTCGTGCCTCGACTTACTCAGTTCCGTTATAAAGTCGTTTTCAAATACATCACTAATTTTCCCAACAATAAGGTCTAGCAGCTAGTTGGGGTTTAGGTGGGATTAACAGTCTAGAATATGTTAAGCTGCAGGAGTTGAGGAAAAAACTTAGGTAACCGATGATGGTCTAACGTCTAGGCAGGCTGCGGGGTCTAGTCGGAGGTAGAAGACGACTTTTAGAATATAGCCCAAATTTAATGTTAAACTCAGGGATTGTCATAGTCCCCACATAAACTGTGCTCAACATGTAAAAGAGAGACTTATTTTATAAGACTCCATCGTCAGTGAAAATTAAATTTCTAATGCATTTTTTTTAGTACATAAATAAAGTATTATTTCAACTGAACTTTTTGAGCAATTTAATCTGAATAAATTTATTTCTTTCTTGTTATCATACTATTCCTTTTTTTATTTTTAGTTCTTGAAAGGTTGAAAATTTTATCATTCTGGAGAGGTTGGCCGCACTTTAATTTTTTTCATAGGACATAATGGTATATTAGCTAGTTCTCTCATTGACGTGATGCAATATAAAATAATTATAATCTTTTAGCAAATTCTTGAGTGTTTTAAAATTAAATGTTTAATTACTCTAAAAAAATATTGAATAAGGGCCTATGGGGCTATTTCGATGCTCAAAATTGAATAAAACTCAGAAGAGTCAACTTTAAATAGTTAATTTTAAACTAAAAAAATGATATCCAATCTCTTTAAATGAATAAGGATCTCAAGTTATTTAAAACTTGATACGAAAATTATGTTCTCTAATGGCACAAATTTTATAGCCACCTAGCTTCTAAAATAATAATAATAATAAATATCCAAAATGGGGCCGATTTTTAGCCATTTGGCTAAAAAAAAAGTTAAAAGAAAAAGTAAAAAAATAAATTAAAAGATAATGGTGAATTTATTCTAGTAGCTTTACCTATTATTAGGCCCAAACCCGTTGAGGAGGGCTCAAACCCCAACACGTGTTTGTCTTTAATAGTTGAGGGGGGCTTAACACACATTTTTTACATTTCTCAGCAACTTTATTTCAGTCAACAGTGTCACAGCAGACTTCAGTCACAACCAAACACACCCCTAGTTTTCAAATATACATATTAATATGTTCACGATTGATGTGTAAAGATCTTACTCCCTCAATATTAAATAAGATAATTTACTTTTAATTATGAAATTTTGACACATCGTTGGTGGACCCAATAAAACATACAAATAATGAATAGAGTAGCGGGACTGTTGTTTATATGCATTCAAATACAATACTATAAAAAAATTCCAAAGATAGATATTTACCAAAATGAATATGAATATTTTATGCAATTTTCTTCTATTTCTAGCTACTGCACTTAAGTGGCCTAACTAACTAAACCCTAAAAACAAAAAAAAATGTGGCCTAACTAATTATCTCTTGTGCTAAAAGAAAGAATTACATTTTAAGCAAAATTAGGGAAAAGTTGGATCTTGGGCTCAATTGTGGAGATGCATAAAAGTGGACCAACGAAAAGAGGAGGGCTTGACTGATTAAAGAGTCCAATTTGTAAAATAAACTTATAAGGTATCTAATTTAAATTAAAACTCTTATTCTCTTTTGCAATTACATACTTTATCAGTTCCTAAATAAAATTTATTTAGAAAAAAAAAATTATACTTAAAAATATAAAAACCTTCTAACAAAAAAAAAATTTAAAAACAAAAACATCCGCATTTCCTTCAATATTACCTTGGATATATATCCCAACAAATCTTCCTAAAAAATTTATAATTTTATCATTACCTAAATGAATTATTCTCTCTAATCGGTATGGGAGGAGGGAGAGAGAGAGAGAGAGCAACATTATGGTAAAAAAAAAATTAGAGATAGATTGTATGTGGATATATTTGTTTGTCCCATGACTTCTTAATTTCTCTCGTAAAGTCCAAAACAATTTTTATTTAGAAAGGGAGGGAATTTTTTTCTTTTTCGATAAAACACACACGACCCAGACACATCACACAATGATAGAAAGACACCACACACCATCTAACAAAATTATGATGACTTTGATAGATATAGAATGATATATATGCTCCACACACAAAAAGCTGTTTGTTTGTAAAGCATACATGAAATGTTCAATTTTGGCATCAAATCAAGGGACAGTAGGGTAAATATGTGTACTATCTTGCTGCTAAAAGGTCCTACAGTAATCCCAAAAATATTGGATTATGGTATATAATACCAAGACATAATCTTTCATCACTTAGCTTTTATATATATATATATATATATATATATATATGTGGAATCACATATTTTTTTCCCTTTTTTTCAAGCCACACAAGCGAAAAGTGTTTGATAGCCAAGTATTATCAAATTGAAAAAAGAAAGGCTCCATTGAATAATAATAAATAATGAATTCTCTCTATTGCCAAATAAAAATTGTCTCTTTGAGGAAGAAATTAAGAATTCATGGAATAAACAAATATACCCTCATGCAATTTATCTTCAATTATCCTAAATTCCTTTTTTTTTGCTCTTAAAAATCTTTATTTACCATAATGTTAATAGTGAAAATAATTAATTTAGATAATAATGAATTATGAATATTTTTAAGAGATTTGTTGGGATATATTGAAAAGCATTATTGGAAGAAATATAGTTATTTTGCTAGAATAACTTGTATTTACGTAAAAAGTTATTTTTCTAAAATAATCTTATTTAGGAACTGAAGGAGTGAAATGAAAAGGAAAGAATGGCTGACGAACTTCCGAGGAAGTTGGATTCTTTAATATTGAATTTATTCCTTTCTTAGTTATATAAATGGCTATGCCTGTACTATAGATTTCAGGACGATCTAATTCAGATAATTTTAATAATTATTATTTAATTATTTATTACTTTTTTATCATTTTTTAAGAATAATTTAACAATATCTTATAAATTTTACTATATTTTATTTAAAAACAAATATTAAATATAAAAATTTGTACAATCAAAATTTTCACGTCCACGACCACTCGACGCATAAACAAACCTAGGACGAGCACCAAATTCGAGTACATGAAAAGACTCTCTTCCATTATCTACCAGTAAAGAAAAATAATGCGCAGATTGGACCCCAAACTGCACCAATTATTTGCCTTTTTGGGACTTTTAATAAATATATGTTTGACGTTACATTTTCACTCAACTCAAATCATTCCACTACTACTTCCTGTTTATCGACATGGTTTGATTTTCATCTCTTCTATTGTAAATAACGTTGTTATGGCCAATCAATAATTGACTAAAGACAGACTATACGAATTCAACACGACTCAAATATATTAAGAGAAATTCAAAATTAAACTGATACAAACATAATTAATCCGATTCTAATTCAAGTCTAATTCAAAAGCAATAATTTATTTTAAAATATAATAGTTATATTGTTTCAAATAACTTTTAATGTATTACCTGGATCGGTTTGAAACCGAGCTCGAACCAGGTCCTATGATTCGAATTGCCAACTCCTGCATTTTGTAAAATTTTATAGCATCTCCAATCACATCTCGTTAAAGCCGGTGAAATCTTTTGAAATTAAATGAAAATTCGCAATGTTGTGTTGTAGTTCTAGAAAAAAAAAATATAAGGGTGTTTCCCCAACTTTTTGACTTTTAACTTTAAAAAAGTTATTTTATGTGTTTTGGAAAACTGCTTATACTTTAAAAAAAATAGTTTTTGGTCAAAAGGTGTAAGCTGTTTTTTCTTACTTTTGCAACTTATAGTTTTTTTTTTTTTGTTAAAAGCACTTTTATCTCAAACACTTACTTTTACTTATAAGTGATTTTTCTGAGAATCTTTAATTTAATCATTTTTCTAAAAGTAAAAGTAAAGGAAAACATCCCTTATATATACTTATAGATAATATAATCAAGTAATCAATATATTATTTTAATTTTTTTTTAAAACACCATTTAAAATTTGAATACAAAATATTATCTATTTTCAAATTACTGACCAATAAAGAGGATGCTAAGCATTAAATTTAAAAATTATGATTGAACACTTTCAGCACAATACAATGTGCCAATCTCCTAACTAGCCAACCCAAATGATTTTAGTATATTTTAAGGAAAAATATATAGACTGAACTCAATATTTAACGATCTGATAGAGCTGGTCCTACCCTGTTACCAGCATGATGGATATGGATCATCTACATTTCATATTGGTGAATTTCTTGTAAATTTTGGAGAGAGAAAGACACATGGAATAAAATAATATTTATCTTCTCATACTTAATATATTATTTATTTTATTCCATATATCTTTCTCTCTCCGAAATTTACAAGAATTCCACCAAAAGAAATGTAGAGGATCCATATGCCCAGCATGATAGGCTCGAGTTAGGTCGGGCAGCCCGAGTGGACCATAAGTCCTCCGACACCTTCCATACGTACATCTAAATGGTTGGAGTGAAGGGTCTATAATTGTAGGTATACGGCATGCAGGAGAGAGGACAAAACAACTTTATACGCACGTTGGAGGGTTGTTTCCTTAAAGAAGAGCACTCCCCACACCCAACCTCTGCACTAGAAGTTTCGCCTTTTTTTTCTCCTTCTCGTCCTTATTACATGTGCCCTTCTTTATTTATAGGGACCACTTAAGATCTCAACTACAGACTCTGCTGCTCCACCACAACTATTGATTTTTTCTAGTTTTTTTTTTTAATTCAATCTACACTTTATTTGCTTAGTATAAATGGATCATCTCCCGTGACTGCACCTGAGGACCGTAACTGCACCTGCAGTTGGGAGATGATATATATATATGTATCTATCAATCTCTCAACTGCAGGTGCAGTTACGGAAGAGGATCCGGGTCCTTGCTTAGCTCTCTAACTTATGTGTTTAAGATGTACTATTCAAGATTTTTATTTAGGGTAAATTGGAACATACTCTCATACGGTTTCATAATCTTGCATGAGACCTGTATGTTGTTTCAATAGCTTAGCATAATTTCCCTTTTTTTATCTGAAAATTTGACGCCTTTAAATAATTTCATGTTATTTTCTCCACTATCAACTGATATTTACAAAGATTATTCAAGTGTTTAACTAGAAAACATGAAAATGATTGACGGTGTAAACTTTTTGCTAAAAAGGAAATCATGTCAGGATTTTGTATAATTCTAAAACTATCAGGGAATCTCGCACAAGATTATAAAACTAAAGGGGTATATATGTAATCAAACCAAACTATTCGCAAATTATTCGGGTCTCGGTTCGAAAAAATATTCTTTCGAGATTGTTCGTTGGCCTAAACGAACCGAACTCGAGCCTAATTTCGAGCTCGGTAAAATTTTCGAGCCGAATTCGAGTCTGTAGGTATTTGGTTCGTAAGCTCGCGAGCTTGTTCGCGAACCCAAGCTCACGAGCCGGGCTCGAATATATATATATATAATATAAAAAAAAATTAATGCACTTAGTTGTGTTCAGCAAGGGTTGAACACTATTCGCGAGCTTTTGCGAATTGAGTTCGAACTATTTGCGAGCTTAATAACGAACTCGAGCTCGAACTATGCACATTTTAATGTGTTATCGAGCTTTTGTCGAATCGAGCCGAACTATTCGCGAACTTAGTAATTACAAAACAAACTGAACTCGAACATAAGTCTAGAAGCTCGAGCCGAACTCGAGCTTTGTACTGTTCGACTTGATTCAGCTCGTTTACATCCCTAATAGGGGATCGTAGTGCAATTTACCCTTTTTGTTTACTTGTACCGGGACAAATAGAATACAAAACCAAATCAACTCAATATATTGGGCTTACTTACCAAAAGTACTCATAATTGAACAATTGAAGGGGAAAAAAGAGAAAGTTAAGATGATGATGATAATAATAATAATAATAATTAAAAAAAAAAACCCCTTCATTTTTCTTATCAAAATCACCTTGTGAATTTCAATGAGTCAATAACCATTTAGAATATGTTTTAACATAATGGTCTCGTATACCTAAAAAAGAGTAGTAGGTTTTATATTTATGAAATATATCTATGGGGAATTGGTGTAGATTTTTGCATGTACCTGCAAAATTCCATCATGTGAAACTTCATGATCAAGAGGGTCCATTTCCATCACCAACAAGGCATGTGAAACAACAATCAACTTGAGGGTGGGGGGCTCACCAACTTTTAGATAGGGTAACACCATACATGTCTTCCAACTTGCTACATGCAATTCATATTTACATATTATTTTGATCTGCAAGGCTTTTATCTGGTTCAAACATTTTGACAAATGAAAATAATAAATGAACAATAAAGCACCAAAAAGAGTAGTAGACAAGGACCTTTACTCAGGTAATTGTTTCATCTCCTATTTCAGCTATTGAATCGTCACCGTCTGTATTTTGAATAGGAGATCAATAGGAGTTTTGAAGATGGATGATCTCATCCGGCAGAGTAGCAAATTTTAGTCCATCAAGTCCCTAGTAGAGCCCAACTACCGATTAAGTCATTTTTACGCGTGAAATATAACGAACAATATTTATTGGTAAGATAGGTAAAATATCAGCTGCATGAATTCTCAAAGGACATCAATAGACATGTCTTAACCAGTCAAACGATCAAGTCAACAACTTGCAACAGTTGGTCCTGTCAGAAAATGAATTAATTCTGGAAAACAAGAGAACAGCATTTAATGCAAGAGAAAAGGGTTACTTATTGAGTGGATCAATCATGCCTTTTGAGAGTTGAAAAAAAATCCAGAAACGCAGAAATGCATCCTCCGGCTTAAAATACACTATCAGCTCTCAAGTATCATTGATGTTATTTTATTTTATATTAGAAATGGCGAAACATAATGGTATACATCAAGTATCGGCTCAAAGTTTTATCCTGATCTAAGCAAACAATATGAGAAAAGATGAGGGAATTCACGATAAACAGAAAGCAAAAGTATATAAATGTTTATGAGGTATGGCTTGATTTGGTTACTAGTTTCACATTAAGGACAATTGGTTATGAGAATTTTGAAAAAAGAAAAAGAAAGAACAATTCTCTCGTGACAGATGGATCCACCAACCTGTCAGTAGCTGCAGCGAATAGAGGTATGAAGCTACGGCAAATCCTGGAAAAAGATGGCATCGTGAACAAAATATGTTATCTCCCAAATAAAACTATCCCAAATATTAGTTTGGTCATCATATCTCCCACTCCAAAGATCCAAGACCTCGACCTAACCACGCATTAAAACTGTACTGATTTGTCCCTACTAAGACTTAGTTTCCTCAGTTCAGGTTTAATTACTGCCACCATATGTTGCGTCTGAAACTCATTTCCCCCATGGCTTAAGAGCTAGTATGACCCTCTGAAACCCACATGAATCAAGTGGGCTAAATCAAGTATCCAGAATGATGAAGAAATTGGTGCTTATTTACTTTAGCAACCATCCATACCTATATCATTGTTGAACTATAGATGCTCATTAGTGTCCAACAATCAACAATAAGTATGTGCATTAAATATCTTAACAATCTATCATCCAAATAAATTACAAATTCCCTCACCCTCAGATAGATGGAGCTACCATGTCACTGTAGTATAATTCTCATAAGCCGCTATAAACATAACTTCATTGTCAAACGGACTAGAGAAAACCTCCCAAGTTCAAGTCCAAGGGAAGCAGCAAGAAAGGGATCTCATGCTCAATGACTCGCAGGATCTTGTCTATATCATCACATTGTTAGAACATATTAGCAACAAAAATGAAAAAAAAAAAGGAAAACACCATTACTTTAGTTGAATTTATTATCTTGAGTCAAAACAAAAGAACTCACCATGTTTGAACTGGTCAGAGATGTGGCTTTCCATCAATGTCATTCCTTCCAAGAATAAGGTGCACGCTCCACAACCAGATAGTCTTGTCTAATGTCCTTCACAACCCGAATTTCATCATCAATGTAAAATGACTCAAACCTGCAAACCATTTATGAAGACCTAATTTCACGTACATGAAGTCAGAAGAAAGTGACACCAACTTGGCAGCAATAGCATATTTGTCCAAGTTTAAATAAACTATAAAAGGGATATCTACGAAGCTAATTGAAAATAGGTGAGGAATCAATATGAAATAAAGCAGATATAGAAGGAAATGCAAATGTTTCCCTGAAAGAGATTGAGTGCGTCTATAGAATTTAACAAGAAGTAATTGGTGGAAGAGAATAAATGGAAAACAAAAGTGTGACTCATGTAAATAACTATTTGACAAGACAACTAATATAGAATCTTCTGGTTTCTTAGATCACAGGAAAGAGAAAATTAGGTTTGCCGTAAGGAACTGCCCCTAATTACGACATTTTCATGATATTCTCCAAGCATTTATGCATCAGATTTTCAGAAGAGTTTGCAAGGACATATGTTTTCATGAATCGGCATAATTAGGAGTAAAAAGCTCAAGCATCTAGCGCTTGAACACCATAATTTATGCGCAATAGAACTCTAGAAAATGTTAAAATTCCTAAGTGACATGCTAATTCAATTGTAAGAGTGACTTGTTCAGGTTCTATGCTTGTGAACTTCCTGAACCTTGAAAAGTTGTCGTGAGAAGACAATGTTCTAAAATTTATTGCTTTTCTTCAAGATCATATCACTTAATATTTATAAACATACTAAGTAGTAGTAAATATTTTTAAGATGTGGCAAGAGAATAAAGGCCCACTTACCAACCCTGACCAAATGGTGGAAGAGGAAACTCCCATCCCTTACCACGTAAAACAGCACTTGTAAATCTGTGAAGCATCCAAGCAAAAGGATTATGATAGACCATCCAATTCATCATGACATAACAAAGCTGAAGAAAAGAAGAAGGAAAAAAAAAATGGCAGTGGACACCATCCTTGACTTACTATTTTCCTGCACCCAGTAGTGTTCAAAACTCATACAACAATGAAAACTCTTAATGGCGAGTAATTCCAATTATCTCTAGACAAATTGTTGTGGACATTGTGAACAAATGATGTAGAATAATTAATTGACATTATTACATCACGAATTTACCACATGATCATATTGCTCTGACTAACAAATCTGAATGTGATCAAGAGGCACCACATCTTGACTATGTGATTTCATCACGGATACACATTACACACCGAGATGAAAATTCATACGCTTTTCAGTAACAAGTGAAACTAAAAATTCATATCAACACTCAAACAAGCTAATCCGAGATATCCCAACCAAGCTCATCCCCGGTATACCAATTACCACAGACAAATATTAAGTCGCTAGAATAGTCTTCCGTTCACAAACTGAAAGGGAATTGTCTTAAAATGTTATCCTATACTTTTAAAGATCTCCTGGTGTCTTACTACTTGTGATTCCAATAATTAATATAGAATTCGCAGATTCAATTAAGTGAAGAAAAAAAATACCAGTTCAAGCAGAGTTAGAAAGATCAAACGTGACAAAAATAAGATCAAGGACCAGGACCAGGACCAGAATTGGGCAAACAAACTACACCGTATTGCACATCAAACATAGCAAATATGCTGTAAACAATGAAAATTCATGTCGACGTAAATATAATATATATATATACATAACCAAACAAAAATTAAGAAACAATAACAACTAAGTACGATATCTACTTACTGGAAATCAACTCTCTGAGCAGAAGCAACCTGAATATTTGACCGAACAAAGAAGACTCCATCCGGTGGAAAAGTAATAACGTTGTTGAGAGTCTTCTGCTCCACATCAATCACCTGCAAAACATCGCCAGCGGAGGTGCCAAAAATCGGTGCGTTTTTTATAATGAAGAGCTGCTCCTTCTCAGTGGTCCAGAGCATCCGCCACGTGGCCGACAAGGATTTGTCCGTAGTGACTGTGCCACGGCCGGCGGCGGCTAAGGAATCGATGGCGCCGATTATCTGGCTAAGCTTTTGGGGATCGGACTGGGTTTTGAGGCCGCGGTCTTGGTCGGAGATGAGGCTGAGGAGTTGGCGCTTGGCGGCGGCGGGGGACTGCGATCGATCTGCGAGGGCGGAGCGGGTGACTGTAGCGTACCTCCGGCTTGGAAGTGCGAAATTGGAAGTGGCGGGAATGGAAAAATAGTTCGTCGCCATGTGGAACGTGCTGCTTGCTGATCTTTATCTGGTGGTGGATTTTTTAAATTTAAATGAAAAAAAGGAAAATCGTTCTCCATACAAATAAAACTAATCGTTTATTTTTGTCGCATTTTATATATAAGGACTTTTTTTTCAAGTATCTCTCTAGACACCACCAGTAGAGCCGGCAATTTTAGCCCGGCCCGATGAGCCGGCCCGAGCAGCCCGTAGATTATGACGGACTAGGCTCTAAGATTACTAGCCCGAGGGGTAGTCGGGTCCACCAAGCCCGGCCTATCAGCCCGACTATTATTGGTGGTTCAGGCCCGATTTGGCCCATGGGCCACGGGCCAGCCAGCCCCCTCTCTTTTTTTCTTTTTTTCTTTCCTGCATCCCCATTACGCCAGTGACTCAGTCCATTAGTCCATTAATTTTGTGTTGCCCTACTCTTCGGTCTTCATTCGTCTCTTTCCTTACTCTTTCTCTTCTCACAATAAATAAATTACAATTCTGCAATTGTAGTATTCACAAAAAAAAGTCATCTTCAGTTTCTAGTCATTTTCACACAATTGGGAGAAAATAGGTGATCGGGGTGGGCTGGCCCGATGGCCCGATGTGGGCTGGGCTGGAAATATGCCAGCCCAATGATCGTCGGGCCCACTAGACCCGGCCCGATAATACACATAAGTTCGATGGATTGGACTGGATTGCCAGCTCTAGACACAAGTAGTAGACAAAAAAATAAAAATATTCAAAAAGAAAAAGAGTAGGATGTTGAAGGAAAAACACATTAGTGTGCCTTCATCAAAAGTAACTGATGAGGGGCAATTTAGGCGTTTCACTTTATTCCATGTATTGTAAACCCTAGTTTGTATACCTCTATAAAAGGACCTTATGTGGAATAATAATACGCCGTTTTCACGCCTTCTCTCTTCTTCTCTTTACTATTCTACTTTCCTACAACACGTTATCAGCACGAGGCTCTAACCAAATCAAAGACGACGGATGCAGAAATCGTATAACTTCATAGAGAGAGAGAGAGAATGGATTCTGAGTTAGGAAAGAAAACTGAATCGTTTCACAATTTCATGCGTTTGTCTGCATTGGTTGCTCGATTCTTGAAAGAATTCGGAAGTCTATAGTAATCTCTGTATGGCTGTAGAAATTGAACTCCATCAAAATCAAATCAAGCGATTACATCTGCTCCCCCGCCGTGGAACGGCGGTTACCTGCCGAAATCTCAACCGCCGCCATATCAAACTTCGTGTGTGATTCGAACCACGGGGAGAAAGGAAAAGAGGGGGCAATGGGGGATTTAATTGCCTGGCTGATTTCTCGCTAATGTGCTTGGGATAATACTGACAAAGAATACTTTTTTCGCACAAAGAATATGCCTGCCTGGCCGATTCTTGACAAAGAATACATTTTCTCGTCATAGCTATTATTGGGATAATACTTTTCCAGCTAATGTGCTTGGCTGACCTCGAGACATTGGGTGAGCACCAAATTGTTCCATAAGTTCGGAGGTTGGATTGGAAGGCAATTGTTAAACTCATCAAATCATATTTGCAAAATTTAAGAAGTGCCATAGGAAAGAATCGTGTCTTTCCAGCAAGGTAAATTAGCTTACCCTACTTTTAAATTAAGTGTGAGTAATCAATATTTACTTATAGTTTTTGGACAAATTGAGTATAGATTTATACGAGCATCTGACGGTACGTAGAATATTTGTTTTCCCCTTCTATTTATGTAATTATGGAACTTTACAATATTATGACTTGAATTATTTATTTATGCTCTTATTGATCTATTGTGAATT
>JAUEKW010051788.1:0-13363 GCA_032274785.1 Ajuga reptans
GGTTGTACATTGACTAAGTTGACCAAAGATAAAAAGTTGTACATTCATCAAACATGACTCTTTTTATGGGACGGAGGAGTATAAAAAGCCAACTTGCTTTTTAGCCCCCCCTAGTGTGAAGGGGCGCAAAAATAGGCCGGCCCGATAGGTCGATCCTGTATAATATTTTAGATGGACTGGGACATATAAATCGTGGGCCTAAGTCTAGGCTTAGTAGGCTTAATTTAATGGAACGGCTCACAAATTATAGGGTGTGTTTGGTTGGGACTGAAGCATGTTGTGACATTGTTGACTGAAGTAAAGTTGCTGAGAAAAGTAGTTGAAAAATGTAAAAAAAAAATTTTTTTTTTTGTTTGAGCTCCCTCAACTATTAAAGAGAAATAAATACTGGGGTTTGAGTCCTCCTCAACGGGTTTGAGCTCAAATCCAAGCAAACACACTCATAATAGATTTAGGATAAATTTTTAGTGATACTACAACAAAAAGTAATTTTTTTAACATTTTTTCTAAAGATAGACTTTGTCTCTTATAATAAAACGCTCTACAATATTTAGGATAATTTTTTAGACAATTTTAGAGACAATTAATTATTATAAAAAATATTTAAAATATATTTGAGACGATTTTGACGACTATGTCGTCTCAAATATATTATGTTCGGCAGTTTTTTTTAAATAACTAATACGTAACTGCATGTTGTGTCTTTTTATTATTTAAGATAATATTTTATTTTCTCAAAATACTATTTTTTCTTGTAATGCTAAGATCCGACTCTTTTACTAAATTTGTGGACTGTCAAAATTAAGGATGCTGAAACAGCGGTTTTGCGGGTCCGGCCTAAAATATATTATTGATTTATTTATTTATTTTTACTTGGAGGTTAGGGGCTAGTTTTAAAAGTTACATATTACTTTGTTTTCACATTCTCTGATTGATTCTCTATCTCATACTATTTGCATTATTCTTGAAATTAAACTTAATAAGTGAGGATTTGATTGGTATGTGACTCAGTAACGATCAATGACTTATCTAACCTTATAGGGATCTAGGCCCAATTTAGGACGTAACACCTCTTAGATTTTGTTGATTTAATTATTCCGATGTAATTTAGTGCTGTAAATTGATTTAATTCTGATGTATATATATTTTCTTACGAAGACCATGGATTCGGAATCAATTTTATGATTTAATTGCTAAGATTGTTGGATTTCAGTATATACATAATTTTAAAAGTAAGACTTGTAGCAAGATAGTGGCCCGATTAACCCGAAAATCGGTAGAGTTAGGGTTAGGTTCACCATATTACCAGCCCGTTAAAAATGAACCGATAAGTCCCAGACCTCATAAGACCGAAAACCGCTAGGACTAGTCCGAAACTGCTAGGGCTGGCCCGTTTGGCATTCATGGTCAAAATGGATAAGATCCGAGTCCGATAAACAGGCTCCCAAATAAAACTGAACAAAGTGAAAAAAGCACGTGGTATAATTGCTTGAAAGTGAATGTAATTGCAGAACTCTAGAAACCACAGCTGAACGCGAAGCAGGGAATTATCGATTTCTCTTCCAAAAAATTGATTAAACCTTCAATTCTCCATCTTCTGCTTTCCTGCCGCTTGATTTGCTGTAATCAAACCCGTTTATCATGAGTTACCGAAGGTCAGTATGATTATCTATAAATTTATGTATATAGTTATGCATTTCACAATTATTTCTTCAGTTTTGAAATCGAATGATGATTATATAGATTTGATAGCGCGAGCCTTTGAATTTTATTTTGTAAAAGGAAAAATGAGTCGAAGAAATGTGAAATGTACTTTGAATTGTTTTACGGTGATGTGATGCAAATTCTGCGATGACGAGTATTTGACTAATCTCAAAATTGAATGAGATTGTGTTTGCAAATTCTTCCTGATCTCTTAATTAGTTAGCAATGCATGATTGTTTAGCACCCATGGCTGTTGTTGCTTTTACATTCAGGATTAGGGAGAGGATTAGGGCAAATAGGTTTAAGGTGTGATAGGGCATGGGATTAAGATAAAAACTTGTTGTTATATCCCGTACTTACATGAATGGATTTTCGTTAAGTAAAATGGAAACTATCCTTATCTACCATTTACTTTTCGTGTTTTTATTGGCAGTATAATAGTTGTTTGAATGCCCTAATCTAGATCCCCTCCAAACTCAAATTCTAGATCCCAAAACTAGGAGCCCTGCAAATTTATTTACACAGAGCAAAGACTGATAAACTAAACCATAGCAAATTCAGTGCAAAATTTTGTCCAATGGACTAAAACTTCACTGTTAAGGCTAAAAAATATATGTCGGAAGCAAAAGGACAAATCGACTCCAAATAAGTTAGAATACCATGGGAAACATCAGTTCATGTTTGTAATTCTGTGATATAGTCTTGATCTCGTGACAATTGATTTGGAAAATATACAAAATACGACATAACATAACTTAGAAAATACAAATAGATATTGCGAGACATTCATGCAACTAAGGTAAATGCCAAGAAATATTGCATAGGAAATCTAATCATTAATGACTAGATACCGCAATTGTATTATTTGAGTGAAGTCAGTAAGGCAGCAAACGCAGGAGCAGCAAGGCAGCTCAAGGAGAGCTGACTCAGCAGCTTGCCAGCTCAAGAAGAGCTGAGTCGGCAAAGCGGTTATTTTGTGTCAGAGTTAGTTAGATAGAAGTATCTAGAGTTTTGCTAATCAGTCCTTGTATTTATCTTGTATATATACTACCTCCTGTAACAGAATACAGTGGAATGAAATCATTCTCACCATTTAACATGTATCTTTCCAAATATATTCAAGACTTGATGGATGCACTATGCTACATTTACTTATCTCATCTTCCATTCCTAATCTGGGAGCAAATCAAGTAGGGACCTGTATTTTTAACGGAGGAACTTAATAACTTTTACCACTTTAAGAATATTGAAGATTTGCATGTGTATCACATTCTAATGCAGGACTTGATATTAATATCTATTTGTTAATTTTTGTGCCCTTAGAAATTCTCATTAAAGCGTTTTCTCACAGGGATCCTCGATCCTCAAGGGCAGCACTTTTTGATAACATGGATAGCCTTGAAGAGGGAGGCATTAGGGCCTCTTCGTCATATTCAAGTGGCATTGACGATCAAGAAAATGAGAAAACTATGGATAGTCTACACGATAGAGTCAGCTTTCTCAAAAGAGTGAGACTCTCCCTTCTGAAAACAATAATAAGTTTCTTTCCTACACTTACATGATATTTTTTTTGCTTCTATCATCGATTTTGGCTAAAATCATCAACTTGTACTAGTATCATTGAATTTCTTCTTCTTCTTCTTCTTCTTCTTCTTCTTCTTCTTCTTCTTGTTGTTGTTTATTATTGTCATTTTTGTTCAGTTACTCTTCCTCCTACCTTTTAGTTGTAACTTCAATTTCGCTAATCATGTAATGATGGACCCTAATGTGTTGCAGTGTCAAACCTGATATATAATCAATCCATTTACCTGTGGCCATCTCAAAGCTTGTAAAGTCGTGTCGGGTAGCCTTTTAGTATGGGACCTCCATCCCATTACTGTAAACTGATTATGTGCTTATCACATGAAATGTTATTTCATCAAGTATTGTATGACGAAAGCCAGACCCACAACCCCCATATTTATCGAAGATTTTATAATGTCATTTAAGTACACGATGAGAGGGCATCACATCATGTACTTTTTAGATGTCATGAAATAATATCTACTCTCAATCTCTCATGACTCTTAATTTCAACTTTTATTATTGGGAGAGAAGCCGGATATATCCTTCGATGACATATTTGTTCCGGTTGCTTATCTTAACTGGTCTTTCTGGCAGTTGACAGGGGACATACATGAGGAGGTGGATAGTCACAACCGCATGCTAGATCGAATGGTATGTTAATCCAAGGTTGGCATGTTGGTTCATTGTTTGCACTAATAAAAACTGTAAACACCTTTGAGTTAATTTTTTTTTTTTATGATATTGATATTAGTTTTATTAACTAGGGAAATGAGATGGATTCGTCAAGAGGTATTATGTCAGGAACAATGGATCGCTTTAAAATGGTAAGCTAGATAGATGCTTCTAATTTCGGATGAGAATATTTGTTCCAAAAAGAGTTCCATCTTCTATTCTAGCTCTATCAGCACATAACATGTATGCAAAATGACATCATGGTTACATCAGAAACAACACGCGGTGCGAGTTGATGAAGTTGGAATAGAAGATGAAACACCATTTGGAATAGGTGATCTCATTTGTCTATTTCGTTTTTGTTGCTCTTAATTCCTTTCTTTTAGCTAATTTTCCCTAAGATATGGTTTGATGATCTATTTTAGGTGTTTGAGAAGAAATCAAATAGGAGAACCTGCAAACTTGCAGCATATTTTGTGACTGCTTTCTTTGTTCTGTATTACATGGTCAGGTGAGCATATTTTTGCTTTTTGACGTACCGTTCTTTCATAGCCAATCCCTGATTGTTCTAGTCATATCTTAAAAGCTATTTCCTTTATAGGGTGGGAATTTATAATCACATTTGTTAAAATAACTGTATGGAATCCTGGTTGCATTTGGGTCGAAGGATTTAATGTCATCCGTCTCATTTTCTGAACAAACAGTTTTGGTGGATTTGTAATTTAAAATCCTTTCCCTAAACCATCTCCTCGAATCAAATCCGTCAATCTGAACACAGCCTTAGGATTTCTCTTTCATTCCAATAGAAAGAAAGCATTTCATATGGCATTGATTACTCTTCAATTATGCAGGATTCTGTTGTATTTCATATATGGCTAAATTAGGATTGCAACGTCCATCTAAGCGGTACGTTTGATCCTACCCGCGCACATGTTCTCTCAAACATTATTTTCTGTGATGAATCTTCCTAAGGAGGAATATCATTTTCGATATATGATGGCTAATTAACAAGCCTTAAGATAGGTTCTGGAAATTCTTACATATTTTGTGTGTGTTGTAACAATTCTAGAACAGAAGTTCATCCGTAGGTAATCTTTTTCATGTAAATATATTCTTCTTCTCCCTAGTTACCTTTCTCCTTAATACTTCAAACATTTATGTTTACCTCATCTTTGGGGTTGGTTTTAGATTAGTTTGGATTGTTAATCCCACTTCATGTATTAGATAGTCAAAGTTGCATAGTACTGAAAACTTGAAAAGTTAGGGGTGGCAAAATCAGTCTGGCCTGACGGGCTGCCCAAAATACCCGATATTTTAGACGGGCTGAGCCATAACAATCTTGGCCTTAAGTACCATCACCATCAGGGCCAATGGACAGGACAGGACTTTGCTTACTAATTTTTGACTTGACGGGTAAGGTCGGGTCGGTCCAAGCTGCTAATATTCTAAACGAAAATCATTCACGGTACGAGGGTAAACCTCATGGGCTAGAGTGCTTTCTTGATATGTTAGTTCACCAATACTTCAAACCATTCTCGTTGGCCCCATGTTGGACCCATGAAGTTTTTTTTTAACGAAAGTTTAAAAATTCTGATTTCACGGATAAAAGATATATGATTAAATAATTTAAATAAACAAATAAATAAAGTAGTATAAGTAGGACAATATAATTTTTAAAAGTTTGTACTTTTAAACCTCACTAAAAACATTATATTTAAAAGGTAAAATTTACAAATATATCCCAATCTTTCACGATTTTAACAAATATAGCACAACATTTCAATAATTGCTGATTATATCACAACATGTCGAAATTTTAACAAGTATTGCCCCCGTCTAATTTTCTGTTAAAAGTCGCCTACGTGACTGACGGAAGTCCACGTGGATGCAACATGGCAATGCTTACTCAGAAAGCTATTAATGCAAAATATACAAATATATCTCAACGTTTTACATTTTAACAAATATAGCACAACATTTTAAATAATTGTTGATTAAATCACAACCTATCAAATTTTTATCAATTACACAAATTTAGTACGAATTCCATCCTCTTATCGTACCAAAAAATTATAAGAAAAATTAAAAATTTCGGTACAGTAGCGGTATAAGAATTCAAAAAAATTGGTATTTCGCTAGATACCGAAAAATTTCGGTATTTCGGTATATATCGATATACCGATTTTTTTTTTGGTATTATGGTAGTTCGGTATTTCTTATGTAAAATTTCTAAACGGTATAACAATAAATTTCGGTACACTAATTTTCGGTATACCAAAATTAAATGTAAGTAACGGTGTATATTGATACCGAAATTAAATTTTGTATACCGAAATTTTGGTATCATATCGAATCATCCTTAGAAATACGAACTAAATATTTAGTCTGTAACTTTCCAAATGGTATAACGATATACATTTTAATAGGTCGAAATTTCGGCATACCAAATTTTATTTCGTTATCATTATACACCGTTACTTATAGTTAATTTTGGTATACCGACATTTTGGAATACCAAAATTTATCGTTTTACTGTTAGAAATCTTGTATAAGAAAATACTGAACTACCAAATACTAAAAAAAAATCGGTGTATTGATAATTTGATATATACCGAAATATCAAATTCTTTTGGTATCTACCAAAAATTTTAAATTCTTATACCGCTACTGTACCGAAAATTTATTTTTTTTGATAATTTTTTGGTACGACAAAATGATGGGATTCGTACTAAATTTGTGTAATTGATAAAAGTTTGATAGGTTGTGATTTAATCAGTAATTATTGAAAATGTTGTGCTATATTTGTTAAAATGTGAAACGTTGGGATATATTTGTATGTTTTGCATTAATAACTTTTTGAGTAAGCATTGCCACGTGGACTTCCGTCAGCCATGTAGGCGACTTTTAACAGAAAAAATAGACGGAGACTATAATTGTTAAAATTTCGATATGTTGTGATATAATCAACAATTATTGAAAGGTTGTGCTATATTTGTTAAAATCATGAAAGATTGAGATATATCCGTAAATTTTACCTATTTAAAAACACGACTCTTATCTTGAAACCGAGGAAGTAAGTATGAATTTTAAATTTCAGTCGCGCTTCTCTATGATATTGGAATGCAGCTTCTCCGCTTCTGTCGGGTATAAAGGAAGTCATATAATTGATGGATCATGAGAGCTCCCACTCATTCCATTTGTGGATTATTATTTTATGACAAAAACTTGTGTGAGACCGTCACATAATGTGACGGTCGTGTGACGAAAAAAAAGTATCAACTTTTTGTAGTAAAAGTATCACTATTATTAAATAAAAGTATCACTTTTTTTTAACTAAAAAAATATCACCTATATGACGGGAAAAAGTAACACATTTTTGTAGTAAAAGTATCACTATTATTAAATAAAAGTATTACTTTTTTTGGACAAAAAAAATATTACTTTTTGTACCGAAAGTATCATATTTATTTGTAAAAGTATCAGTATTTTTAAAGTACCACTGTTTTGGGTAAAAGTATCACTATTTTGGGCAAAAATATCACTTTTCCTGCAAAAGTGTATTTCATCACACGCTGTCATACCGTATGACCGTCACACACAAGACTCACTCTTATTTCATATTTAAAAAATAATTGTTGATTCAACCACTTTTGAACAATAAAATGAATGCTGAGATAAGTTACATAGGTATAAAAATTCAACATCATGATAAATAAATATAGCTTTTGGTTTATATTATTATATTGCGTAGGAAATCTATTTTTCTAATAGTTTAGACTTCTGATTACCAAAAAAGTAACTAATTATAAACAAAGTGGCCGTTTTCTGGAAAAGAGAAAAAGTGACCTATTACACTCTGAGTTTGGATGGGTTTGAAGGCTGCTGAGGCACTGTTGACTGAAGGAAACCAGTTGAGAAAAGTAGAGTAGAGCCTTTCTAATCAGCTGGGTTTAAAGGCTGCTGAGGCACCGTTGACTGAAGGAAACCTGCTGTGCTGAAACCCAAGCAAACACAGCGACTTTATTTCCTAAAAAAAATTCATTTATCTACTTTATAAAATGGAAAAATTGTGCCAAGTTTGCATGTTTTATGAAGAAACTATTAATTTCTGCATTTGAATTGGGCTTCACACTATGACATATTTTTTTGAGACAACGATGGTTGTTTTTTAGTAATAAGTTTTTTCTGATGACTTGTCATAAAATGTTGTACAAATTATTTAAAGTTATTTTTGGACTATTTTTAGAGACAATTAGTTGAAAAAAACATATGAGACACACTTGAGATAAATTTTATCGTCTCAAATATATTATTTGTGACGGGGTTATTGAAACGACTAGTTGGTGATGACATATAGTCTCTATTAATGTAACGGTGACAAAATATTATTATTTGAGATAATTTTTTGTTGTTTCAGAAGATCATCTTGTTATAATGTGACTTGAAATAAAAAAGATTAGAAGTTTAATTAGCCAAAGCTGAAAGGGTAGATACCAAATTGAACGTTTAGCCAAAATATTTAGAGGTAAAGTGTTGCTGGCCTGTATTCTGTAAGGACTACTTGTTGTGCACCAAAGTTCCACATCGAACCCGTGCATATCTTTACTCGAATTATTTTAAATTGGTCGATTCTTCACGATTTTATGAATTTTAGACATTTATAAGTTTAACTTTTCTTTCTGGAAAGGAATTTTGAGTTTAAGTCAAAATTAACTAATGATGTGGCAGACACATAAGCATAGTCCCATGACACATCATCAAGTTCTCAACTCACCCAAGCTAACAATACCCCCTTTCCTTTTCTCAATGAAACAAAACAAATTAGGCTTAAACAATAACAAGATGGTTAAGGTAATTGAAAGAGGATATATAGTATTTATAGAAAAAAATAACTTGGGTGCGGCGGCCACACGAATCTTATTCTGTATCGCAGGTCCAATTCATAACTAAATTAATGACCCGATGTCCTAATCCTATTCAGAAAATAAAATTCTAAGTAAATTACTTCTTTACACGGAATAAGATCCATGTGTCCAAGGATGAATTTGTGGGGGGGGGGGGGGGGGGGGGTTAACCACATTTGGACTTCCAAGAATAATAAAATTTACATGTAATTTCATCTAATAATTTTCATTTATACCCTTAATATATAAGTGTTCGCCCCCCTTCTCCTCTACTTTTTCAAAATTCGCCCTCCTTAATTAAAATTTTTCATCCTTATACTTTATAATATAGTTAAAAAAGATTCGTCTCCTCGAGACGAAATTCTAGATGCGTCCCTATAATGTGGCTTCCACATACAAGACTCAATCGTATTTATATTTGAAAATGGATAAAGTCTACAAATCATAGTTTTAGGATTTGGAATTATAAAGGCAAAATTTATAAATATATCCCAACCTTTCATGGTTTTAACAAATATAGCACAATCTTTCAGTAATTGTTGATTATATCACAACCTATCGAAATTTTAACAATTATAGCCTCCGTCTATTTTTTTGTTTGTTAAAAGTCACCTACGTGGCTGATGGAAGTCCACGCGGATGCCACGTGGCAATGCTTACTCAAAAAGTTATTAATGCAAAATATACAAATATATCTCAACGTTTCACATTTTAACAAATATAGCACAACATTTTCTATAATTGCTGATTAAATCACAACCTATCAATTTTTTTTTATCAATTACAAAAATTTAGTACAAATTCCATCCTCTTATCGTACCAAAAAATTATTAAAAAATAAATAAATTTTCAGTACAGTAGCGGTATAAGAATTAAAAAAATTTGGTATTTAGCTAAGTACCGAAAAAATTCGGTATAGCGAAAAAATTCGGTATTTCGATATATATCGCTATACCGATTTTTTTTTTTGGTATTTTGGTAGTTCAGTGTTTCTTATACAAAATTTATAAACGATATAACATTAAATTTCGGGACACTAAATTTTGGTATACCAAAATCAACTGTATACCGAAATAAAATTGATATACCAAAATTTTGGAATACCAAAATTTATCGTTTTAATATTAGAAATTTTGTATAAGAAAATAACGAACTAGCAAAATACCAAAAAAAATCGATATATCGATATGTACCGAAATATCGAATTCTTTCGGTATCTACCAAAATGCCAAAAAAATTAAATTCTTATACCGCTACTGTACTGAAAATTTTAATTTTTTTGATAATTTTTTTGGTAAGATAAGAGGATGGAATTTGTAATAAATTTGTGTAATTCATAAAAGTTTGATAAATTGTGATTTAATCAGTAGTTATTGAAAATGTTGTGCTATATTTGTTAAAATTTGAAACGTTGGGATATATTTGTATATTTTGCATTAATAACTTTCTGAGTAAACATTACGACGTGGCTGAAAGTAGACGGAGGTGATGTAATATCGATCACTAACAGAAAAATAGACGGAGACTATAATTGTTAAAATTACGATAAATTATGATATAATCAGCAATTATTGAAAGATTGTTCTATATTTGTTAAAATCGTAAAAGGTTGAGATATATTTTTAAATTTTGCCAATTATAAATGATCTAGAAGTTTTTTTTTTTTTTTTTTTTATCAATGGGATTTGAAAGTCACGATTTGACGTTTATTAGTGTGGATGATGGAATATATGCAAGGTTGAAATAATCCACCGCAAGTATTTAACGAGTGTGATTTGCATAAGCAAAAGAATCGTATCTTTTTCGTCACTATAAGAAAATCCTAGATTAGTGATGGAAATTAGTAACGGATAATATCGATCACTAAATAGAAATAAAATAGTGATCGAAAGTGGCAAAAAATTATTAATATCATATTAGTGACGAAATATCAACCAAATTTTAGAGACCGACATAATCCGTCTCTATTCTGTAGGTAATTTGGTCTCTAATTTCATAATAGAGGAAAATTCCGTCACTAAATTTAGAGACGGAATAAATCGGTCTCTAAATTTTAGTGACAAGCATTATAGAGATCAAGCATTCCGTCTCAAATCCGTCACTACTTTAGTTTAAAGACAAATATCATATGATTAGAGATGGATTTTTCCGTCTTTAATTTGATTTTTTCTTGTAGTGCGTACTGTAGTTTTAAACATTCTATTTGTTTAATTACTACGTGTTTTAAATGTAAAAGATCTTATGATTTCTTTAATTATATATAAAAGAATTTGTAACTATTATAAAATTGTACTTTTGTCAACTTGATTAGAAATAAATTATTTTACCTCTGTGAAACATGATACTTTTTGGACGAATGTAACATGTATTTTATAGGAGCCCTATTTAAAAATGTACAATTTTTTTTATAGTTAATTTGATGAATGTACAACACTTTAAAAATTATTCATTCGCACTTACATGTTTATTTATTTTTTGTTTGACTTATTCAATCATATCTAACTAGTCTTGAAATTAAAAACTTTAATCTTTAACTTGGACTAATTAAACGAAACATTGACTTCAAAATATAACTTTCAATTTGTGACAATAATTTTTAATTTTTGAAACATTATTCTAGGACAGATAAGATTATTTCTCGACATATTTAATATTAGTCTAGGGGTTTCGATATATCCTCAATCTAAGTGCCACAAATGCATGTATCTTATGTGCAACGGGTTGACACAAATTTGATTTTTAAAAAAGTATTATTTTTTCTCGAAAAAATATTAATAGTTGGAAAATAGATTTACATGAATGAACTTCAAATTTTGTATATTTTTTTATTTAGTGCCTCTTTTTAGGCCCGCTCAATAAGATGGCAAAAAAGTATCACTTAATTGACAAAAATTATTAATTTTTTTTTTAACAAAAGTATCAATCCAAGTGATACTTTTATTCATAATTTTATTAAAAGAAATAATATTTTTGGTCAATTAAGTGGTACTTTTTTACAGAAAAATAATACTATTAGAATTAGTTCGACTCATTTCAAATAAAAGATTCATACATTTGTCACATATAAGTTTTTGCCTAATCTAATGTTGGAACATGAGACAGAGATGTGGTCGCCACCTGCCGACGACCCCACATTTCAAAACCCTATATTTGTGCTAGGATGTAGCAGGATTTGGTACATCCGGATGAGCTACGTCCAATGGACGTTGGAGTCCCACTCCATCCAGAAAATTGTGTGTATGGATGGGGTAGAGTTGGATGTGCATTGTAGCAGTCAAATCAATAGTTTTTTTTTTTGTTATTTTATTGTTATTAAATTGAGAGATTGATGTAAGGGTTTATTAATGGGATTGAGGTAGGATGGGCCAAAGCCCATCTCCGTTCAACTCAACTCGGATGTACGGATGACCCCATCTCACATCCGATGGGGCCATCCTAGAACAAACATACCCAACTTCTATGGAGATGATAAAATAATACACACACAGACAATTAGATAGATACACATACATACATATGTATACATACAAAAAACCAGAGAGACAAAAGGGTTCTATAAAATAAGGAAGAAACCTCAGCTCCCATAAATCAATAATTCAATATATCATTACATTGTTTATGCTTTCTCATCAGTGCTTTGGAGTTCAAAGTACTTTTATTATTTTATTTTAAAAACAAGTATTTATTTCCTCTTATATCTCTTGTATAATCGTTAAATTTCATTATATTTATATATATATAGTATATTTATATCTTCTTCTCTTTCTATCTTTGTTTGGTTCCACAAACTTCGTATCTAATTTTCTTGATTAATTTTATGTTTATTTTAAGTTTTGTGTTCTTTGTCATATCTTACAGTGATCTAAATTTTTCTAGGGCTTTTTTTTTTTCCTTAATTAGAAAAGGTCAGCTGATCACTAGCTTGTTTGGAAGAAATTAAGATAATTCTTAATGATTTACATTCTGCATAATTTCCAGATATAGAAAAATATTAGGGTTAGTTTTTTCTTCTTTTTTTTTTTTTGAAAAAAATATATATAATCGTCAACGAACACTTTGATCGATCTTTATATACTCTCTAATTCCGGCTGAGTAGTAAACCGGTCGATCGGAGGAAGCAAGCTGGCGAACCGGTGGTGGGCCGGTGTTCAGGTGGGTTTGCCGGGAACCGAACCGGCATCCCTAATGAGCACTAAGGGAGAAAGGGACCTTTGCATCAACGAGAAGAGCGGCGGGGGAAGCAGCAGCCGTGGCGAAGACGACGACGACGGCGGCGGCGGCGAAGATGAGCCGAAAGAAGGCGCTGTCGAAGTGGTCAACCGCCGGCCACGTGGCAGGCCTCCCGGTTCAAAGAACAAAGCCAAACCGCCGATTTTCGTGACCCGGGAAAGCCCCAATGCTCTACGAAGCCACGTGATCGAAGTGGCCGGCGGCGCCGACGTGGCGGAGAGCATAGCGCACTTCGCTCGGCGCCGCCAGCGTGGCGTCTGCGTGCTCAGCGGGAGCGGCTTAGTGGC
>JAUEKW010052221.1:0-13344 GCA_032274785.1 Ajuga reptans
TATTATTAAATTAATAATGATGTGTAGACAAAAAAGTAGGTGGGTCCCATTGTGTGAGCTAATCCTAATCCGGGTTATCTAACCTGCATTTACCAAATATGCCTTTTTGTGAGCTAATCCTAATCCGGATTACCTAACCTAATATCAAACATGCCCTAAATGTTAGTACTTAGTAGTGCAAAGCATTGACCCATATAAATACGCATGCCCCTCCCCCACCCAATCTACTCGACTCTATCGCTATTGGATTTCGTTTCATCTTTCCCAATTTCAGCAATTTCCTGCATTCGGCAAACCCTAGCAATTTTCTGAAAGTTGCAGAAAAAGAAAACACTAAATTTCGTTTAACCATGGTTCCGTTCTCCTCCAAACTTTCCGGTCAGATTAGGTTTCTGCTCCAAAGCTTGAATGACTCCAACTCCGATTCGATTTTCCAAGAACTCTGCAAGGTATTTCAATCAATTCCCGACGTGTTTCACACTACTGTGCTCGATTCGTATACTTGCACCTTTCTTTTCATTTATTTGTTTTTTTCCCTTCTGTTTACTGGATGACGATGATCTTGTTGACCATGATCTTGGATTTTACTGTAAGCCCTAAGTTTCTTAAGGACTGGGGTCTGTGTTCGGGTTTAGTTGAGGTGCCATTTGGTGCTTTTATGTACTGGAAGTTTTTGTTCAAGGAATGAATACTCTACTTCAACATGAAGAAATTGCGCCATCTTTTGAGCAAATTTTCCAAAATATTGTCAATGGGTTTCCCTTCTTATGCTAGTTATTACTATGTTCCATTCTGAACATTCGCGATCTGATGAGTTCAGTATTACGCAGGTCTAGAGAACATAATATTGAACTTTGTCATGGACACCTTTTACTTGCCTACCTATTCAATTTTAGAAACCTCTCCAAAATTTAAATTGTGCGCTACTTGATTTGGCATCACTGTGTAAGTCCGCAAATTCATTACTCTGCAAGCCCACAAATTCATTAATTGGCAAGTCCATGCATTCATTACTCTCTTCTTGAGAGATACTCTCAGCCAACTAGAGATGGTCTATGTTTCTATTATTTGTGACGGTAAAGTATCATAAAAATTGGAACGAAATTTCTATTAAACAACCATATGATAGAGGGTCGAGAGTGTTGGGAAATTAAATATGAACATAGAAAAAAGTACAAAAATTATGGTAGCAGAAATGAAATGTTGAGATGGATTTGCAGACACAATAGCATAGATAGAATAAGTAACGAATGCATTAGAAAAAATAGTGGGGTTCTTCCCACATACGAGAAAATGAGAAGTGTGTGAGATGTTTTGTACATGCTTGTGATAAACCTTGAGATGCCCAATCCCCATGGTGTGTAGAAAACAGTCTCATTAATTCAAATTAAAAAAGGAAGGGGAAGAGAAGTCTTAAAAGATCTGGAAATAAATTATCAAAAGAGACATGTTTAATTTAATTACGACGGGAAAATGTGTTGTGGTGAAATGCAAGAACCTTGTCAGAAGGGATGGTAGCTAGGACCAAAACCCCCCCTTCCCTGGCCGAGGAGGTCGGGTGGGGTCACTTCATGTTTTTTCGACCGAAGACGATGGCAAAATTCGATCCATTCATATTTTCCAACATAATGGGACAATGCTTAGCTGTTTCTGTGTACATATGTACCTCTTCTTGGGACTTCCTAATTTTATTATTTTATTGACTATAGAACGGAGTATAGTAGATTCCCCTAGTTGCGTTGATCTTCATGTTGGTATTACAAGCCACCCACTGCATCAAGTTTTTAATTCTCTCATGAATCATGGTCTTCTTTTTCTACTTGAAGGCAAAATGTACTTCTAAAGATTTTCTGGCGTACTTTCTCCCTAGATTTCAGGAATTAGTAAACACCAACAACATAACTATTAAATTTTCTATGTGTATTGAATCCTTTTTGGGCGAGATTGTGAAATGAGATGATTTTGTTTCATCATCATAACTGCTTAGTTGCTTGGATATTTGGTCACCTGATTTTCCCACATGTTTTTGCTTAGTGTAACATTTAGAATTTTTCTAACAACTTGTTTCGAGTCTTACATACAATTTTTACAGCCTCCTCCTGTCTTACTGCTTTGCTAACTCACCTTCTAAACTTTGGTTGAATTGGACTTGTTTTGTCCCTGGATGGACGAGAAACTATATTAGATATATTTTTCTAATTTTACCTTGTATAAGGTATACACATAAGTAGTTCCTAATCATTTCATTCCTATTTCTACCTTTTCATGTTTTTCCACACATCCATCTTAGCATACACTTCTATACGACCACTGTCTTATGTATATGTTATGTTGTGGTAGCCCAATACTTCATGACATACATTATAGTGGGATGGATGATAGTGATGTGACACTTCCCTTTCAATCTCACAACACTTTCCTTTCTTTGCATAAGACTCATGATATTGTTTTCATTTCATTTAACCTACTTTTATCCTGTGGTCTGTACCATCTCGAGTGGATCATAAATATTGAGAAGATCCATAGCTTGGGAATTCTATACCGTTACTTTTGAGTCCTAAATCGCAGGCCAGATAATCCAGTTTTAAGTGACTAATCTTGTAAACCTTCTAGAAATATCTCTAATTTTTTATTTGTGCCCTTTTAGTTCGTCTCTTTGGTAGACATTGTTTCCCCACAACATACACTAGGTACCTCCCTCTACATGTCCTGTTAAACATCCTTAACTAAAGCAGAGAGGTAAGGAGGGAATTATAATGCATCCCTTCTATTGGACATGCTTGGGTTATTGAAACATGTTTTATGATCATCACTGAGTTGGAGTCTTCAAGCCTTCAGTTTTTTGTACTTTGTATATTATTACCTACTGATTTTGGGCATGAAGTATCCATAGGTGCTTAAATTTATTACTTGCAGGCCTCTCAGTGCTAACTACTAGAGCTGTTGTGTGTGCTTTTCAATCTCTAGTTTGCAATTGTACGATTGGAGTTTCTGTGTTAGATTGATGACTGGCTACAACTAGAATAATGTAAAGGTCATGATCTGGTTGTGATTCATCTTTAGATTAATAATGAAGAATACTCTAGAAATATATTATATAACTGCTCATTGGTTTTTGTTTTTTGCTGCTTGTATTACTGGCTACGCCATGTCTTCATTGTTCCTTATGCTAATTATGCTGCTGTTGTGTCTATCTGGAAGTTTGCATTGCATGAAACAGAGGGTAGCATATTACTGCTCCAGAGTTGTTTAGATGAGCTCAATGTTTATGGCGAGGACTTCAAGAATATGAAGCTGCATCCGATCTATGCTTCAATATTCAAACATCTCTTGGATAAACCTAATTTCAGTACAATATTCAGTGAGTCATTGCGGACTGTAGCTATCAATGAAGAACTGCTGCAGAATCTTTCTGGTGCATTACAATTGTCTGTGCCCGAGAAAATTGGGATTGGTCTTGCATTGTCTAATTCTGAAGAGCATGATATTAGGATGTGCGGTAAGCTCTCTCTCACTCCCTCCCACTCTCTAAACCTGATGTACATAAGTTTAGAGTTTTTGAAAGTAGAAGCGCCCTTGAATTTTAAAAAGGAGTGCGAATAGAAATTATATTATTTTAATGTAGCTAGGGGTCTTCCCACCTTATGTTCAGCTAAACCTGTAAATTTTCTTGTTGGTTGTTTGCAGGGAAGAATTTTTGTGTGGCTCATATTGCAGAGTTGGCTGCCGATCCAGTGGCACTTGACTCTACTGAGCTTGTTCAGCATATTCTCATGTTCCTTAGTCGATCTGAAGGCCTCTCTAAGCATGTAGATTCATTCATGCAAATGTTATCCCTTGTTCAGTTTAAGGAGGGTTCAGAATTTGTCTTAGCACCTTTCCTTCCTGATGAATTATGTGGAGATAACTTCTTCAGGTATTTTCGTTGGCCATTTCTAGTTGACAATTTCCGTAAGTACTGACGTCATAGACTTGAGGCTGAGATGATTTTTTTTTCCTTTACCATTTCACATGTGCTCTTAATGCAGGCACTTTGATTCGTTGAATGAAGGTGGTGAAGATGATTTCGATGCCATTCTAGCAGAAATGGAGAAAGAAATTAGCATGGCTGATGTGATGAGTGAATTAGGATATGGGTGCACGGCCAATGCCTCTCAGTGCAAAGAATTGTTGTCCCTTTTCTTGCCACTTTCTGATGCCACCGTTGCAAAGATACTTGGTACAATTGCCAGAACTTATTCAGATCTTGATGACAGCCAAAATGTCTTTGCTACATTTCGCTCTGCTCTTGGTGGCAACAGTGTTCCAGATCAGCCATCTTTGAACTCGTGGAACGTGGATGTCCTTGTAGATTCAATCCAGCAGCTTGTAAGTTTCATGGTTTCACTTTATTGCTTAATTTGTAATGCTTTTTCCTTAAGCAATGTGTTCATTGCCTTACTTTTTATTTGATTATTAATATTAATTTTTTCCCCAGGCTCCAGGAATTGACTGGACTAATGTCATGGAGAAGTTGGATCATGAGGGTTTTTACATCCCTAACGAGGCAGCATTTTCCTTTTTTATGGCTGTTTATAGACATGCATGCCAGGTACAGCTCGGCGCTTTGGCTTATTGTTCTTCAATCTTCATTCATGTTGGCATGTAAATAATCATTTGTCATGGATCTGATTCAGGATCTGTTCCCTATCCATGCTATTTGTGGCTTTGTTTGGAAAAATATCGAGGGTCAGCTTTCTATTCTGAAACATGCAGTCTCTGTACCACCTGGAGTATTTACATTCGCTCATGCCGGAAGAAAACTGGTATGTCTTCTATTGATAGTTTCTTGCTGAACTAGTAGACTGCTTGTGGCACATCTCTATCTTATTTATTTAGGCAATGCTATCTAGGAATGAATATCTCCTTTCTTTGTACAGTCCTATGATGATGCTGTGGTGGGTCATACATTTCAACCTGGACAAGGAAACTCTGCCTGGTTATGTCGTGATCTCCTGGAGGTGCTGTGCCAGATATCGGAGAGGGGCCATGCAAGTCTTGTGAGATCCATCCTTGCGGATCCCCTTCGCTGCTGCCCAGAAGTATTGCTACTCGGGATGGCTCATGTTAATGTACTGACGTCTGAAATGATCTCAATTTATCTTCATACTTTTCTGTATGGTCTGTTGATTTGTAACCCTACTATATGATGTGCAGACTGCATATAATCTTATCCAGTACGAGGTGGCTTCTGCTGTTCTTCCATCAGCACTTAAAAATGCTTCTGGAAGCAGTTTAATCTTTACTCTCTGGCGGGTCAATCCTAATATGTTGTTACGAGGGCTTATAGATGCTATGAACCTTGATCCAGAGAATATCTCTCGGACTTTGGATGCTTGCCATGAACTAAAGGTCTGGCTGCTTACCGAACTTTACTTTGAATTACCATACAACACTTCTGCATGACCATATAAGGTTTCTTTTCATGCATGTGTACATGTGATGCCATTAGTGGCCCTCTTGTGCTTTTGACTGGTTCTGTAGTTTTTCTTTTGGAATCTTCTCACTTGTGATCTTTTCAGTTTCATTTGTTGATTTGTTTTGATAAATTCTGATTTTTTTTTTTTTTTTTTAATTTTTTATTTGTCAGTTTCATTTGTTGATGTGTTTTGATAGTTCTGATATTATGTATTTTATATTTATGTTAGACATTGTTCCTCTGTGTAGTGATACCATTTCATTGAGTGTGGTGTCTGATAATGCCCCCACCTCTCTTGAGGGTTCCCACTAGTTTTTGTTTCCTTCTTTTCCCTTATAATCCTCAACAATAGAAAGGGAAATAAAAATCACAAGAAAGTGATAGTTATATTCTAATATTAAGTCCTTCATGATTTGGCAGATCTTACTAATATATCTGCTTAATGTTTTGTAGATTCTATCCCCTGTACTGGATATGCTTCCTATATACTTTGCCATTCGCTTAGCTGCACTTGCTTCTAAGAAAGAAATGATGGACCTTGAGAACTGGTTGAACACTCAGTTGGCGACAAATAAAGATGCTTTCTACGAGGTAGGCATTTCTTGTCTTCAAATCCCGATTCACTATCCCACAAAACAAGTTCCTCTATGAGTATTTGCTTGCATCAGCTAAAGAATCAGTCTCGACTATCTTATCTGGACATCTCTTTCTGTCACTATTGATAATAATTTCAAACTATAAAACATATTATAGATTGTCGTACTAAGCTTAGTTATGTATATGCCTTCAGGAATGCCTCAAGTTTGTAAAGGATGCTCAGGTTGCAGATCAGGACGTTCCTGCTGATAGCTTTCACCCCTCTGGTTCTCTATGGAATATTTTCTTGGAAGCTTGTCCCACTGTCCTAAAGGTTTTCCTGTGCCATTATTTTGATTGCTTCCAGCTCTAAATTACTGGTCCATAAACCTTCCATTAATTGTTGTACTCAGGTGCTTCAGTCTCAAACTGGTGTGATTTCCTCAAGTCACTTGTCTGGAGAAATTGAAAAATTGGATGTTGCTGATATGTGCGCTAATTCTAGAATGAAAGGTGGTGAGGGTACTGACTCAACTCCTGATAGTTATGCTGACGACATTGAGACAGAAGTAAACTTGTACTTCCATCAAATGTTCTCTGAAAAACTGTCTATTGATGCTATGATTAAAATGCTTACTCGCTTCAAGGAATCTACAGACAAAAGGTATTTTCTTAATTTCAAGTTATTTCTTCCTGCGTAAATTGCTACTCGTTTTTTTTTAACACAAACATGAGTCACATAAGCTTTATATTCTGTTTTGTTGGGGTATATCCTGGTGCCACTAAACCAGGCACTAGGTTCATGGGTTATATTCTTTTTGGAAGTTTTTGGTCTTCAGTGTATGGATGGGCTTCATCCTTTTACATCTATTTTGATGGAACCTGAAGATCAGGAAAATAAGCCACCGAGGAGAACTTTTTTATAGTCGAGTGAAAATCTTGTAGAAAGTCTCTTACAAGTGTTATTGTCAGTAGCAAAATTTCAATCGAATAGCACAGATTTCAGTTATGAGAACTTTGTGCTTTGTATTCAGCATTCTTTATGGAGTACCTTACTGCCTTATAAGTAGCATTGCATTTTCAATTAATACATGGGGTCACTGAAGGTAATTGAACATTTTGGCAGGGAAAAATCAATTTACGACTGCTTGATCGCAAATCTTTTTGAGGAATACAAATTTTTCTCGAAGTATCCTGAGAAGCAGTTGATAATAGCAGCAAGTCTTTTTGGTGAGATCTTATTTTGTTTAACATGGTTTTTGTCTATCCTGTAATTACTTATGTTATTTGAAATTATCTTTGCTCTCTAAAATAACGGGAAGAATTTTGTGGCCTGGCATTGTCGTGTGCACAACATGAGTTGATCCTCTGGCTGATCTGGTTTGTGAATTATCAGATGCATCTTCGATGTGTTGCTTTTCCCTGTTTAATTAAACATATGAAATATGATATATTATGCTTTTCTTGGGAAAATAACTCCAATGTTTCCTTTTACCTTTTTCTTCTGCTGTTTTCATCTTGGTTTTGCTCTTTTTATTTTTGGATGTTCTCAAGATTCAAGTTGCTGCTTTCAAAAGTTTAGATTAATCTATCATCTATGTGTGCGGCATTGATTACAGATGGATAATGCTGATGTAAGGGTTAATGGGTTATCATATATTCCTGTTTGAGCACCTTAAAAAGAAAGTAATCTCTAACTGCCCTCTGATTACATCCCTCTGATTACATACCTCAAAACATAGCTCCTATTTAATGCACATTTGAATGAGGGTGTAACTATTTCTAAAGGATCTCTTATCAAAAAAATAAATAAATAAAATCTTCTCAAAAATTTCTAAAGGATCATTGTGTGCCATCTTCTTATATCTGATAATTCTGGTTTCTATTCTATTTAAAAACATAGTATGGTCCATATGGCTGGAATGTAATAAGAGGATATTCGAGAACAATGAGGAGTCATGTGAGGAAGTGTGGGAGAGAGCTAAAGTCAGGGTAGCATCCTGGATCTTCGGGCATAAGGAGTTTAAGGGCATCTTTATGTCTGATATGCGTGGGATCTAAGTTGTGTACTTATGTAGAGTCGTAGAAATACCTGAGTGGATCAAGTGGGAAATCTCTTCCCACTGAAAACCATGTTGTATCTATGAAACTTTATATCAATAAAATCTCATGTTTCCTATCAAAAAAAAAAAACATAGCTCCTATTTAATGGCCTAGATATATTCTAGTGCATTGATCAGTTTGGTCACAGTTATCAACTGTTAATGTCACTACAGTGGAATACCAACTTTAGGGCATGCTTCTAAGTTTTGTGTTGCAATCAGTCCATCTAATGATTATGATTGCTTGATATTGTCATTGGCTTGGGCGATCTTTGCTAGGCATGTAAGGGTCATTGAGGAGTAGATTTGAGTAATGGTGTCAATTTTTGGTTTTCTAGTTTTACGCGTACAGCTGTTTGGGATTGTTAACATGCTTTAGTTCATATGTTACTACGATACTGTGTCTTTCTTGATTACTCAGATTGCAATTTATGTTTCTGCTTTCAGGATCGCTTATTAAGCATCAACTTGTGACTCATCTCACACTTGGAATTGCTTTACGAGCTGTTTTAGATGCTTTAAGGAAGCCTGCAGATTCAAGAGTTCGTATTTTCCCCAGATTTTGTAATAGCATATGTTGTATTCCATTCTGACGCGGCCTTGGGTTTATGACATGCAGATGTATTCTTTTGGGACTAAGGCAGTGGATCAGTTTGTGGATCGACTCATTGAGTGGCCACAATATTGCAATCATATCTTGCAAATATCTCATTTGCGTGCTGATCGCCCAGACCTTGTTGCATTTATCGAGATGGCCCTCACCAGGAATTCAGCGGCTCATGGAGAAACTGATGTCCCTAATGCCACTTCTGATCATCAGCATGGTCTTCTCCAACCTTCTGCTCTGAATGTAGAGGTAATCTAATATCTTAATATAATCTATCCGTCGAGCAGTTGAGCTTACAGAAGGGAAGCCTTTGAGTATCTTGACGTAAAAGTTTACAGGTCACATTGTGATTTGGATATCCTTATATTACTAGTACTAGATCTCTGCCCGTGCGATGCACGGGATAGAATATTCTATTACATCAATAATAAGTGATTAAATTCTAATATTACTATAAAATATTATAAAACGTACATAAACTCATAATATATATGCACTATAATTTATGTATTAAAATTGAGTAAATATCCGTACTTACTTTTTTATGTAAGTATTATGCATCTTAAATATAATTTCATATAAAGCGAATGAAATTATTTATTATGCATCAATTAATTTCATTAAAAACATATACCACATATTTTTACTAATATAATATTTTTTGTGCGATTGGCATTAATGTAAATCCGATAAAATTTAAGGGTCTCAAAATTTAAATTAAAAGTTTTTCTAGTTAATTAACCCATATTAACCAATTAGCACATTAACAATTTAACACATAATATAAAACAATTTTTTTTATATATATTTAATATGAGTGTCAAACTAAATATCCTAGAAAGAAGATTAACTTGATATATTATTCGTCAAATATATAGATAAAAAACAAAAAAGTTATATACGATTTAAAATTATAATTGAAAAAGGAAAAAAAGATAAGAGGGCGAGAGATTGGAAGCGCTGGTGCATTATTGCAACAGTTGGTTCCCCCTTTTCTTTTAATATTTATTTTTATTATTATTTTAAGCCTAGAATTAAGGTGGTGAAGACACATCACCCTAAATTATCCTACTTTTATATTAAGTAGGGATAGGTTTTTTTGCATAATTGTTTGAATTAATTCTTGATTTGGGTTTGCACTGTTAATCTGCTTGAGGATTTTTACTTGGCAACTTCATATGTATATTCACTTCGGTATGTAGTTTGGAATTGTAATCTCTCACTCATTTATTTATTTATTTATATTTTATTTAATTTTTTTTTCTTTTTTTCTTTTTTCAGTTTCCAGGTTCGTCATTTTCTCTAATTGGACCTGGCAGCACGCATAGTGGAGTTCAAGTCTCCTCTCATGTCCAACTTCCACAGAGACCAACCACTTCTCTAGATGACAGGAAAACCTCTGCAACTCTATCTAATTACATGAAGCCAGTACACTCATCATCTGGACTGCCTGCTATTGCTCCTTCAAGTGATACAGCTAGCATTCAGAAGGCAAGTGATAAAACTCTTATTTATTGTCTATCTATTGATATTCGCACCTTGTTTGTGTGTATTTCTTGAGCTAATCTAGTCAAGACAAAGTGCAGTCACACAGTGGAGTTGGTGCACCAGCATTACACGCTTCGTCACAGGGTTTTCCACGTTCATCTCGAGCTCCCTCAGCAAGTAATTCCCTGCTTTCAAAATATGTGCGGCCACCCTTTTCCATGATCTTTGGATTGCATTTACAGTTGACTTATGCATACAGGGTTTGGCTCTGCTTTAAATATTGAGACACTTGTTGCCGCTGCTGAAAGAAGAGAAACTCCCATAGAGGTGATTGCTCTTAGCTGTTGTAAGATATGTTGTTGGTGTCTGTTTTCATTTGCTTCTCATTGTCGTTAGTGGTCTTATAGTTTGGGTTTTATCACACAATTTAGTTACTCCTATGCTAATTTTTCTGACCTTCTATAAACCACCCCTAACTAACTAGCCCGAATCCGAATGTGTGTACTCTCTTTTCAATATCGAAATTTATTCATAAGCTTCATTTTTGCTGCTTTTTTATGTTTGCTTTGCCTGTCTACTTATGCAACTCTGAGTTCAGATATACTTGCTTGTATAATGACGCAAATATTTAATTACTCGTTCTTTTAATATTTTCTGAAGAACTTAGAAACCAGTACACTATTTGAGTTGCTGGACCTTCCAAATTTGCTTGTTTTATTTATTTTATCATTTGAGAGAGGCGGCGATTGATTCAGTTGTGCAATAATGTGAATAATATGATATTGGATGAACTACTTTTATATTTGGTAATGATTGTCCTTTTAATGAACTGTAAGTTTAGACGGGCTGGTTCTCTTGAGTAGTGCTTACTGAACTAAATGACGTGGTGGTCTTGATGTTGCTTGTGCTCTTTCAGTCTCTTGTGGTGCAAATTAGGAAAGTTTGGTTTCTGATCATTGTCTCGTCTTGTTTGCTTGCCAATTGCGTTGAACTCTGATGCATTTTCTTTTACTGTAGATGACACAATGTGTATAAGGAGTGCAGTTTTATCACACCATCATATGAAACTGCTAGGATATGTCAAATATTAAACATGAATTTGCCCATATACATTCATGATGCTCACTTAGTCTTCACTCGAATGCTCATATTTTGTAAAATGATTAATTTTTTAAATGGAAATTCTCTTGCAAAAGTATCCTTCCTGTTTATTCGATTTTGAGGCAATGAGGTCCCAAGTGTAATGGTACTTGACTCGAGACTCGGAACTTCCTCTGATCTTATCTTTACACTTCCTGTTGGGTATGAGGTGGACACAGACAGCCTCTGATGAAAAAATATATAATCTGATTAGAGTTATTGTCGAGTCCGATGAGATATAACTTGTTGAACAGTCTAAGGCTAGGTAACAGTTTTTTTGTTTTGTTTTTTTAAAATATTTACAATGCTTATCTCAACAATTGTTTATGTGACGTAGATAATCTTTGTTGACAAGTTGGGCTTCCAACTTGGTTGTTGCTTCCAGTACCAAATGTTGGTTCCTATTTTATAATATCACGTTCCTTCTAGGTGCAACCATATGGCCTCATTGCTGTCCCTGTAAACGTGTCCATTTACTTTCATAAGAGCCAAGCATCATTGTTAATACTTTGATTGAGAGGAGACATAAAATAGATGAAAGTAGTGGAAGAGTCAAAATTCTACATGTAAACTAAAGGAATAACATGAAATATATGACCCATTATGCACTCTCCATCTAATTGGAAGTTCTATCTTGGCTGTAAATACGGTGTTATATTTTTGACTCACTTCCCGTCCGATCCTTATTGCTGCTGCGCCCAGCATGTTGTGACAATGGATGAGTATTTGAAACTGTCTGGCACCTCCATACCTACATAGTCATGTAGGAAAATAATGCAAAAACAGTTTCTAGGTCTTTCCTCTTTGTGGGGCCTTGAAAGATCTGATATATAATCGTGCAAATTCGTGAGGTAGAATATCTGTATATGGTGATGACGCTTCATCATATCTTGTCTTGGATTTTCTTTCTTTGGACTCGGCACATGCTATGTATTGTGTTAGATGATGTATTACTTTATGTTGCACGCTGACCCTGCTTTTATTTTATAAATAATGTTTTGTGCCACAGTGCAAGTAGGCTGCTGTCTGACCTTCTTTCAGTCCATTGCTCATGATGTTTACCATAGTTGCTGCACTTTTATGTTTTTTCCAGTGACTGATTATTAGGTGGTCTTTTTTTCGTACAGGCTCCTGCATCAGAAGTTCAGGATAAGATTTCTTTTCTTATAAATAATTTGTCAGCTGCGAATGTTGAGGCTAAAGCTAAGGAATTTGCTGAGATCCTAAATGAGCAATACTATCCCTGGTTCGCTCAGTATATGGTTATGAAAAGGTGAGAATCTTCCTCAGGGCTTCCAGTACATTAGCAGCCTGGATTATCTTGTCCATGCAATTTATCTTCTGGGAACCCTCTCAGTGCTTCTCTCTACTTCCGGTTTCTGGAAGAAGCAATGCTATGTTATAGTGAGATAGAATGATATTTTGATGTTTTTCAAATTCTTTTTCTTGCTGACAGGGCAAGCATTGAGACAAATTTTCATGATTTGTACTTGAAGTTCCTCGAAAAAGTAAATTTGAAGCCTTTAACCAAAGAGATTGTCCAGGCCACTTATGAGAACTGCAAGGTTTGATAGTTCCTGACTACTAAAATTATTAATAACAATTGCTGTTCATAATTGCTTTTCGACTGCTTGCCAGGTTCTCTTAGGATCTGAACTTATAAAGTCTAGTGTGGAAGAACGTTCACTGCTGAAAAATTTAGGGAGCTGGCTTGGGAAGATTACAATTGGCAGAAACCAAGTTCTAAGGGCACGGGAGATAGATCCAAAATCTCTTATTATAGAGGTCTCGTTTCTTCCATTTTCATTTTAGGGTCAATGCAGGCTCATGTAGTCACCTTCTCGACGACTTCTTTATGACTTTGATTAGTTCATCTTTCTTGATTTTAACTTTCCGATTTTTGTCATTTATTGCGTCTTTGCAGGCGTATGTAAAGGGACTTATGATAGTTGTTATTCCGTTTACCTCCAAGG
>JAUEKW010052330.1:0-13339 GCA_032274785.1 Ajuga reptans
GCAACTCGGTTGTGTTGAAGTTTGACAACTTTTAAATTAAACAATATTACTGAATATTTAAAAATAATAAAAAATCCGTTTTGTGCGGATTCGAACACGCGACCCCATGGTTGGCGAACACATTGCTTACCGCTACACCACCGAAGCATCACTATCATAATATACCCCTTTATTTACATGTATCAAAACTCCGGGTGCACCATAAGGCTTGTGTGCACTTGGTGCACACAAGTTTTTGCCTAAATTTATACATCTCAAACATGTTTGCATTAAATTTAAACAAAATGAATTTATTCTTCTTTGATTTTTAACTAACTATTTAGATTATATGTATATAGAGAGAATTATTAACCAAGACAGTACGAAACTATTTTTATTATATTATAAAAACATGCAAGATCAAATAAAAAAATACTAGTTAAATTAAATGTTTCTAAACGATTGGAAACTCAGCCAACAAAGTTAAACATGGTGATCCCAAAAGTAAAAGTTTCTCCGATAGGGAGGTGCACTCATTGAAAGGATAATGCACCATGTAAAAGTTGATCCAATAGAATTGGGCTCTTAATCCTTTCCGAAATTCTCCGATAGGGAGGTGCACTCATTGAAAAGATAATGCACCATGTAAAAGTTGATCCAATAGAATTGGGCTCTTAATCCTTTCCGAAATCAGCACTATAGTGAGCACTTGATTCGAGCTTCTTAGCTTCGTTGAGTTTCCTTACAGCCTGTCAAAAACATTCCAGAAACGTAAAAGTCAGTTTCTTAATCAAAGGATTCTGAGGTTACGTTTGGATGGAGAGATTTGACAATCAAGGTGATTTCAAATGAATTGATTTATTATCCTTTGTATTTCGAAATTCACTCATTTCAATGTTTAGATGTTTGAATTATAATGAGTGGATTTAAATTGTTTTTTACTTTTTTTAATTATCTTAAAAAGAGGATGATAATATATAAGTGTGTGAATTGTGTGTGTAAAGTGTGTCAGTGTTTGTAGTATGTATCGTTCATTCGTGTAATGTAGTATGTTTGCGCCGGAAGTGTGTAAGTGTGTATATGTAAAATGTGTGTATGTAGTATGTGTTGCGTGTGTAATGTGTAGTATGTGAAGTGTGTGTGATTATGTGAAGTAGAGTGGATTTGATGGTGGATTTCAAACCCATCCCTCAAATTCATCCTCAAATCCCCCATCCAAATGCAACCTAAAAGAAATCAGTAACTCTTCTTTTCGAGATGGGATTCAAATTCCATTATTAGCTCATCAATGCAGAGAATTCTTACCTTCATGAAATCTTCATGAATGACGTAGTCACGCTCAGCCCTAATTGCTGACATTCCAGCTTCAGTGCATATATTACGAAGGTCGGCCCCGTTAAATCCCTGAACAATCAAACATTTCAACATATGAAAATTTTCCTTAATACTGGTGCCACGAGATAAATTATCTGTGTATATATATAATTATATATATTAAGAAGAAAATATTAAATAGCTTTACCTCAGCAAGTTTAACAACAGCCTCATAATCAATTTCGCCATGTTTGGCTATCCCGGAAGCATGGATTTTCAGAATTTCCAATCTTGACTGTTCATTTGGTAATGGTATTTCGATTTTTCTGTCTAACCGGCCAGGACGAAGAAGTGCAGGGTCCAGAACATCAGGTCTGTTAGTTGCCATTATCATTTTAACCTAAATATGAAAAAGTTTAATAATAAAATAAAATTACATAGTAATCTAGTCGAGCTAGCAAGCCAAACAAGTCGATAAACGATGCTTGGATCTGAATAAATTTGGTAACAAGATAAACAAAAACCTTGCCAAGCTGATCAAACCCATCAAGCTGGTTTAGCAGCTCCATAAGAGTTCTTTGGATTTCGCGGTCAGCACTAGTTCCCTCGCTGAAACGTCGTCCACCAATGGCATCAATCTCATCCATAAATATGATGCACGGCTTCATACAAAGAAAGTGGTTATCATTGTTTTAAGTATAAATGTTTATCCAATTCTTATATCAGTTGGAGAATCAAATTGTGTCTAATACGTACTTGATGCTCACGAGCATAACCAAACATTTCCCTGATCAATCTTGCACTCTCGCCTATGTACTTATCAATAATAGCACTTGATACTACCTGCATAATTCTCGTTGTAAGAATATATTCACTTGATATTGAAGTGGAATGCTAGCTACCCAGCTTAGGGTGTCCACAGCTGATGTGGGGCAAGGGAGTGAATATTCTAAATCTAATCATTATGAAGAACACTCCATTGTGCCACATTAGCAATGGACACATTGTGCCCATAGTGGGACGAGGAATAGTCCTCCAATGTGAAGATTATATACAAAAGGTATTCATAACTTCGGACCTTTAAGAAATTGGCGTCTATGTTACTAGCAATTGCTCTGGCCAGCAATGTCTTGCCAGTTCCAGGAGGCCCATAGAGAAGTACACCCTAAAACATTTCGACAAGGTTTTGATGTAACACCAAAAGATTGAATAATACAAATCATTTTAGTCTCTTTAAACAATTGTTACCTTGGGTGGTTTAATGCCAACTCGTAAGAAGAGTTCCGGATTCATCAAAGGTAATTCTATGGATTCTCTCAGTTCTCGGATTTGATCGGACAGCCCACCAACAGCAGAATAACTGACATTTCCAGGATCTTCATGAAGCATATTATAAACAACAGGATCTACCTGCAGTATACTCGCCAAAAGAAAGAAATGGTAAATCAATATTGCAAAGCCATAACAATGGTTGAACCGAAATATTGAGTAAAAGCATAAAACATATGAACCAGATAAACCCACAAGCATTAGTCTGAAACGCATTTGTGTACCTCACGAGGAAGGGCTCGCATGATTGTCAGTGTAGTCATATCAAGAACTACCCTGGTGCCAGATGTAAGTTTTTCTTTGTCCACTTTACTTCGGCATCCAACCACATATCTTGGGCCACTACTGGCTTTTACGATCACTAATATAGAAGAAGAGCAGTATTACTATTAACTATTAAGAGAATAAAGAACAACTAGTATCTCAATAAATCATGACAATTACAAAATGACTTAGCTGGCAATAAGAAACCAATTAACCTTAACACTAATGAGGCAGAACTGATGACGTTGGTCAAAAGAGTATTCTCTCACATTGTGTTTCCCATTGCAGGTTGTATCTAGTTCTTCAACTGAAGATTTTATATTCGAGATATTCCAAATGAAAATATGGAATAGAAACATGAATGGCGAAAAGAGACAAAGTTACTAGCAATGTACTCCAACGATAATGCTTATTGCAAATAATCCAGAAGCAAATGAAAAAGATTTCATAAAGAGAAACACATATCAAAACCAGAAGAAAAGGTAATTAAAATGTCCTACAGCGTTCATTATCCAGAGGCCTCAGCACTTCGCCTATGATCTGTCCAACACTCTGAAGTGACTTCAAATCATCCTCAGTTTTAGCATATTCCTTCTTCAAAGCCCTTAAATTCTCCCTTGCTGTGAAAATCAGATATTTCCATTAAGTCATAGCTTATTGTATCACATATTCCAAGACAAAATGTGATAAAGGAAGATTCTTAGAAAGCATTTATAATTGAACAGAGAGCAGGGGGCAAATCCATGACAGAAAAGAAAAGCACGTCAAGGTATTTTTTCTCCAATATAAAGGAATGTAAAGATGAAAAGGAAAAGAAAGGTAAGTGTATAACATTTGCTGGTTTCTCCAAGATCATATCAACACATTATTGGAGCAATATGAACACATCACTCTGGATATCTCACTAATCAGTGTCAGCATGCTTCAAGGTCCAAATAACCAATAAATTTCACAATTAGTTACTTATTATTGCATTTTGTAACAAACTTTTATCAAACATTAACTCGTATAGTTCTTGGCTAATGGGTAGTCCCCTTCGTTTTTTATATATTTTAGTTCTCATACTTCCTAAAAAAAACACAGCGGTAACCCACTTTAGCATTCTGTAACAAATTAATATCAATTTTGCAGGACTAAAATGATAAAAATCAAAGATCCAATACCACTTTATCACAAAATTAAAAGGTTAATATAAAAAATGATAAATATCAAAAGTTCGAAAACAATTTGTCACAAAAATGCAAAGGTTAGTAACTAGAATGATAAAAATCAACGGTTCAATAACAATTGGTTACAATTTGCAAAAGTTGGCAAGCTTTTCTGCAATTTACCCTCCAAACGACCTTTTGTATAAAACATATCTCCCTGAACGAACAATGTCCAAAGTAGCCCAATAATGCGAGTCACAGCTAAAACGTATTGTATCATAAACAAATTTCAAGCTCTAAACTATCTCGATATACTATATTATAGTAAACCTCCTGAGTAATCAAATGACAAGCAAATTTAGTTTGTTTAACACAAATAAAAATCCTAATGCAGGTCAGTTCCATTAATGTTTCATATACACTAGAAAATAAGCAAGGAAATTCTAAATGTCAAACGCATCCATCGCCACTTTGAATTAGAAAAGCCTAAAACACAAAATCCTTCAACAATTATCTTAGCTCAACTCTTCGTACATTCAATAGTCCCCAACAACAGAAAGCAAAACACCAATTACAACCAGATATTAGTAGTAAATAGGTCAACTCTACAGCACCGACCTAATTAATGGTGGTAAATAAATGCAGAAAACTTGAGTATAAGAAATCGATTACCAGATCGAACTCGGCCTTCGAGTTCCTTGTGATTGAGGAGCTTTTTCCGGTAGTCGGAAATCGCCGACTTCCGGCGAGCGGCATCGTCATTCTCGCCACTCATCGTTGTTATCTCCCTCTTTGAATTTAAAATTCTTGGGATTAACTTTTCGTTTTATTGAAGCGGAAACATGGTTTCCGGTTAATCTTGCCAAGGAAGCAAAGTGATATTTTCTGCTTTACTCACTTGGGCTGCAATGCAGGCTTTATGAGCTACGGCCCATTATGCTGTGTTCGGCAGTTTAGCCGTAAATAAAGTCACCACAAAATATGTTAAAAAATAGGGTTTAATTACATAAAAGCTACCAATATTTTGATAATTATCATTAGCAACATGACATTTTAACAATAACACATACGTTCACCATCTCTAAAAAAAATTAATTTAATGCATGTGGGGCGGCGTTGGATTTCAATTGTTGATGTGGAACCTAAATTGGGAACTTTTTTTTGCCCAGCTGCAGAAGTATAATTGTACAATTTCTTTAAACTTCTAATTAAATGAAAAAATAATTTTTTCCATTAAAAAGGAACATATAAAATTAATTTTCTCATTTACTTGGGATTCAAAATTATTGTAAAAAAATATCTCATTTTCAAGCTTTCACATTAGTAATTAAAGCTCAAAACTTGTTCAGGTGTAGCAAATTGTAAAAGTTCTTAAGGTCGTTCATTTCAATATTTTGTTTGAAAAATCATGTTGCAAACAATAATTAACTAAAAGGTTGCAACTTTTTACATAAATAAGTCAAAAATAGTAGTTGTGAGATGGGGACATCCTTCCATCCGGATTGAGTGGGATGTAGATAAAATTTGCCTCATCCTACTTTCATCCTACTTCCATCCTTTTACATCAATCTCTCATTTTAATAACAATAAAACAACTTACAAAAAGCTATTGATTTGACTGCTACAGTGCACATCCAACCCTACCCCATCCATACACACACACTTTTCTGGATGGAGTTGGACTCCAACGTCCATTGGACGTAGCCCATCCGGATGTACCAAATCCTGCTACATCCTAGCACAAACATAGCCTTATACATTTGCAATTTTGTTTTTCTTTAATCTTCAATAATACTGTAAAAGAGTAGAAATATGTGATTAGACAATGTGGAACTTCAAATATATTTTTTTCAGATTTTGTTGAAATGATTTAGTAATACAACCATGGGAGGCAAATGGACTCGAGTTAACCACTTCAATAACCAACAGACATACGCTTTGTCCCACGAGCACAGTATATAGACAGCATGTAAAGAATTTATCAGGCCTCAGCATGCTGCAAGACGACAGTATAGGAGTTCAAATCTCAACGGGAACTAGTTCCCGAAGCACATCTCAAATGATCGAACAAAATCCAGAGTATAATACAATTGTTCCTAAATTAGAAGTACGGCGGAGAGTGGCACATAGTATAGTATAGGATAAATAACAGCAACATTATCCCTAAATTCGAAGTTGTTCCTGATGTGAAGAAATTACAATTGTTAGTATCCATACTATCCAACCTAATCTAGTAACTTAAATACACGATAGAGCAAAAGTGACCTGTAGCACATCGACAGTAGAGTGATAAAGCTCCTGCCAAAATTGAAGGTACCTAAAAGTCAAGCACCAAAAGAATCACCGTTCTGTTCGTAATCTATCAAGTTAGGGTGAGAGGTGCTCATCAAAACTAAATAAAAGTAAACAAACAAAACTTGCTACGCTTCCCCATTCTTCTCTATATTTGGAGAACTGTCATCGTCAAGCGTGACAACATCATTGTTACCATCAACCTCTTCTGCTTTTCTTTGGCTTTTCGGGACCTTAGCAACAGAAGAAACTTCTGAATCAGAAACAACGGAAATGTCTGATATCTTCCTTTTCTTACCTGCTTGAGATGGAATCAATTGCAGCGCATCATCTTCTTCTTCAGTCACTAGAGTAGAAACTTGAATTACACCAGAGGTGCTGGCACCATTGTTGACATGAGGTTTGCTGTTCTTTTCTGCTGCCATAGCTTCTGTCCAGCCTGACAGGACGATTCCGTCGGGTTCTTTCTCCTCATCGAATTCGTCCCTGCAAAATTGGGTGTATGTCCAGGATGTAACAACTATACCTAACTTAAAAACATGTAAGCTACAAGAAATTCGTGAGAGAGGGGGCACTAACGCATGTAAGAATCAACATGACATACTAAGGTGTGGTCTAGAACAAATTTGAGGGTCATCAAGGACTGCGGTTAAACGAATGCCTATGGACTCTAATAATCAGATGCACAAGATACTATAAGTCTAAGAGAGAAACATGCAACTGATTCTACATAAATCAGCACCACCAGATATACAACTAAACAGGCACTCATTACTCCACTAGAAACATTCGTGTTTCTGGATCTACAGATTTGGAAGAACGCACCATACGTTGAGAAGATATGGAACCGCATAGAGGATAAAATTTCAGAAGCAAGCATGACAAAAGCATTAGACAAACCTGTGCTTGACATTAATGCTACACTTCAGCTCTTGCTGGAGGTCCTCAACAGTAAGAATTGTTCCACCCACAACTGGAGAAGGAAGCTCGGATAGTACCTAATGGAAGATGGGCAAACTGAGCAAACCGGTGGTGGTGGTGGTAAGTATAGATAGATAATATGACACATGGAAGAGAGATATACCTTTTCAAGGTTTGCCGCATAGTTGGCTACCTCATCTTCCTCAAGATCATCACCAACCTCATAAAGAAGTGCAGAACCATGCATGATAAGAGGCAAATTCATGCCAAGCTTTGCTTTCACAATTTTGTCAACAATGTCCCTCAACTTCGAGTGATGCGTATTTATCTCAAGTGTCAAAGGTGTCTAATTGCCAAAAAAAAATATCATAGCATTATAAAAAAAAATTGTGTGATCCATTGGATGCAGTATGTCCAATCAAAAGAAAATGAAAATTCTAAACACAGCAAATGAAACATGACTTTAAGAGAAAGCAAGAACAGTCAACAAACCTCAGAGCAGACATAACATGATTTGTTCGGCTCAAACGGTTCTACCGGCATAAGAAGCATCTTCCTTGAAGGATGTTGAAGACAATAAGTCATCCTACATAGAAAATCCTATCAGAATCTGAACTGGAAGCTATTACGTGGGGGATGAGGGAGACAATTATCTTTTATAAAAAATCAAAGCTTTCAAATTTATTTGCATCAAAACAATAAATGAATTTGTTGCTCCTTGATGTTCCATTACTTGTTATTTGTTGATGTTATTTATACACAAATCACACGAACCCCAGAACTGAGTAAAATTGTTGAATGCAAAACTGACGTGCAAAAGCAATTCTAAGGAATGACATATATGTGGCGTTCAACATTAAAGATATTTGACAATGTACTAATTTGTGAACTCAGCTTTTCTTTATGTCCTTCACTACCCCCTTAATCATAATTCTTGCCATGTGGAACATATAGAGTGTCTTCACCCAGATAATATGTACATATTAGAGAACCTGATGGTTCTTCTTAAAACTTCTTCTGAAATTAAAAATAAAAAATAAAAAATATTATTGACAAACGAGCAGGCAGCGCATGGGGCTCATATGGTACAGATAATACGACAAACTTAAAAGATTTCTTAGAACTTCTTCCAAAAAAACAAATAAGTAGAAAACAAATACTAATCAAATGAGCAGCAATGCATGGGGGCATATATTCTACAAATAAAATACAACGCACCTATAGTTTTTAATATCATTCTGCAGCACCTTAATAGCCTCAATCACAATCAAACCAGCAATGATGGCATTTGTTGTGGCAACAGCATGTACAATATTGCCAGCAATACCTTTGGTTTCAAAAAGGCTATGCAAGGGGATACCAAAGGAAGAGGCTCTGATATTTGCTGCAGCAGTAACAAATTCTACAGCCAGCTGATCATCTTTGTCAAAACTCAAGTTGCCAATCTCCTGAGAAATAAAATACAAGATACAAATTAGAAACAAATGATGACATGAGCAAGAATACTAGTTCTTCCGAACTCGTTCCAAACCTTTTCTCGGTCAGAAAAGAATAAGTTCAGAGCCTCGAGAAATACTGCTGAGTTCTCCTTTAAGCTCCACAGATCCTGGGGGTTTTTCAGACCTAGAGATGCCATTGCAGACACTGAGGGTAGATCTCCAGGAGTCTGATTTCCATTCTGATGGACACGCTCAATAGGACTTACATCTTTGATATATATAGGCCTTGGCCTGGTACGGTTTTTCCATGTATCTTCATTTGACAGAGCTAGCTCAATGTTATAACCGAAAACATGATCGAATATCTTCCTACTATATAGTTCAATGTCTTCATTATCTTTAAGCTCAAAAACATCTTCAGTTTGTTCTGATGAGCTGGAAGCATCACTAGAACGCACGTTCAAATCATTTTCCTGATTTTTGGGACCAAATAACTTTGCGAAAAGCAGATCCTTTGCCCATACCACACAGTGAACAAACTGCAATTTTGAACAAACATATCATGTATACGGGCAGTCCAAAGCATTATAATAAGGATTATTATTTTCTTCCAGATAACTGCAACATGTTGCAGAATTTGAACTATAATGTGCTTTCTAATTTGATCCAACAAGAAAAGCCTAGCCCAGATAACCACGAAACATATAGTACTAATAAGTTGCAGCATTCAAATGTCAACATAGAAGAAGACCCTTCATTTAGCAACAACCTACTTAAGCAGAAAAAATTACAAGTCTCATGCAAGATAAGCATGAAAAAGATTCCAAAATCCCTTCAGTAAATAACCAGGTGCATGATAATGTCCAGTGGGTTCTTTAGACGCAAAGATCCCCCCGCAAGTTAGAAAAAATCAACACTTAGATCTTTATACCTTTGATGGAGTACTTGTAATAGTACAAACAGGGTAAGTTTTTGGAGCTGGTTTAGGCTGGCATTCATAACACTCGGTTTTACCCTTCACATGAACAGTAACCTGCCACCAACAGTTAAAAAGTTAGGAAATTATAGTAGAAACTGACAACATATAATAGACATGAGTGACTCAATAGAAACGCACAAACTAGATAGACAGGAAAAACTAAGAATATTTTTTCATCTTATCACATAGTGTGAAGTACATCCAAAACCAACAGAGACAGAAAACTGCATAATTCAGTCAGATACTCTAATGCAGCAACAGTTGTCGCACAAATCCACATGACTTCTAACAAGAAAACACCACCTGTCCAAGAAATCCAGTTGTCCCGCTTTCAACCAATGGCACACCAGCTGCTAAGCAAAGGCGGTTCACATGCCGTCTAGCATCCAAATTGTCAAGCCCATTCAGAACAACATTAAATTGCTTAAAGAAATCAACATTGAAATCAGGGTCTTTCACATTTGCATGGTATGGCGTAATGTTGATGTGAGGCCTAAATTTCAAAACCGCATCACGAGCAACCTGACGCAAAATTTGTCCAGATATTATCAGGAAATAGGTCCGAGTCAACAGCAACGAGAATCAAAAGACATGGAATTCTCTACTCACTTTGGCCTTGGATTGCCCAACATGTGATTGCCGAAATAAAAACTGCCTATTCAAGTTGCTAACTTCAATGGTATCCATGTCAATCTGAACAGATGCAACCAATGCTGAAGTCAATATACCATTGTATGTGCAATTATGCATTTGAAGGTCAGATATTTCAGTACATACAAATTTATCCTATAATGCTAAAGTCAATATACCATTTTATGTGCAATTATGAATTTAAAGATCAGATATTTCAGTAGATACAAATCTATCCTACAACTATGGCCCATCTTCTGTAAAATAAATATTGCCTGGTACATAAACAAGCACAAATATGTATCATGTAAACTCCCTCTCCAGATATATTAAAATAAACAAATTATCGTTCTCTTCACATATGCAGCACCTACATAACCAGAGCCCGAGCTCATTTTTCAGCCCCTCTAAGATACTGAATACTTTCTAAAAGGCCTTATTATTGTCAAACATCACGTGACACATATGGACATACCTGAATCAATAACTTACAGACACCAAAAAGTAAATCAATTATAACTCGTACTGATTTATTTTATCCATACCCCGTTTCCCCCATGTACCCTAAATTTTTCAAAGTTGCTACCTTTGTGCAAAAACATCTCTAATGTCCAGAGGCCCAGAATATGCACAGCCAAATAGAGATTTGGCTGATAGAATGAGGATATATAGAAGCAACAATATGCATCAGCCACAAGCTAAGCCAAATAAGCAACCCCTAAAACCCTACTTAGAAAACCCTAAATGTCCATGGCCATAAAATAACTAAATAAAAAAAATTATGGTGAAAAAGGATGAGATTCTACTCACTATATGGATATCTTTGAAACCTGATAGCGCGAGGGTCTTCAGAAGCTCGCAGCCGATACCGCCGGCGCCCACCATAAGCACTTTCGCGCCCTAATCACACTCAAATGCATTAATACTCCATTCGATTTTGAGTTCACAACTAAGTAGGTGCAAAATAGAGTGAGAAAGTACCTTAATTGCAGATAGCTGGTGTTCGGAAGCCATTGTTGACGCAAAACGAGAGCAAGTCAGCAGTTGAAGATTAGAGCGACTAAGCTACGCGCAAGAATTGCATTAATAAACACCGCTCTGGAGAATCTTAAGCGTTTGGGAAGTTGACAGGCGAGGGAATTTTTCACGGAAATTTCTCAAAGCAAAGGGCGCCAAAAGAAAAATATTCCACTCTTCTCCTTTTATGGTAGACGAACAGTGTGTTTGGCTCCGGGGAGAACAGGAGAAGAGGGGCCGGGGGTGCGAAAATACAAATGAAGCTTATTGTTGATAATAATAATAATAATAATATTGTTTTGTGTTATTATGTCAAAAATATTATTCTAATCCATCTACTTATTTGACTTTTCAACCGCTGCTATTCTTTTTTTTAGTTATTATTATCTCTTCTTTTCTATATATCAGATATTTGTAACAACTTGCGATAATCGGGACCTTCTGGTTGTATATTAAACATATCATTAAACTATAAGGTTGTTGATAATTCATTAGTTAATAAATGTGAAAGAAAAAAAAAATTATGAATTTTTCATGAAACTCCATATATCTTGCTACAAAGATAATTTCTTTTTCTTTTTAATTCCTATTAAAGCTCGGGTAGAGGCATAACATTTTTATATTTATTATTATTATTACTATTATTATTATTATTATATCATTTTATTTGAGAAAGATAAGAAAATATTGTAATAATTGAAGAGGGGTATAAGACATTAATAATATTTTTTCAAAATAAGAATCATATTTTAAAGTATATAAAAATTATTCCAAAAACAACGAAAAGGAAATGTTTAAAATTCTAATTTCAGGAATGATTTATATATGATTCATGATAGGAAGTAGAATATGAGACAGATGTATTAATTACCCTTGAAAGATTAAAGTCAAAATACAAAAAGGTCATGCACTTGACCACTCAGATTCCTTATTATGGCAAATTTTGTTGATTGAGTTATTACTAGTAATATCTCCGTACGATACATAGTTTATAAATGTAAAAGATAAAATAATAAGAATTTTATATAGTTATAATATAATAAAATATTACAATTAATATATAATAAGAGATGGACAATTATATATTTGTTAATGAAACAAAAGGGTAGTAAAAGTATTAAAAATATATAAATATCGGGAGAATGTTAAGATAAACCATTGGCTTCAAACATGTAGAAATACACATCAAATAATTGATGTATCGCATAAAAGAAAATCATGAAGTGACCTCCGTGAACCCAATACTTTTTGTTCAGGTGGTGATCCAGAACTGACACTATGAAAAGCCATTGTAGATTGTATAGTATTATGTGTTATTTTTCTCAATGCTCTTTATTCATGAGGGTTTTGTAACGACAGTTAGGATGCATGAATGGTATGCATTTATATATGCATAATAATCATGCATCCATGTAAAAAAACTTTGTTAAATATGGTAAATATACTGATATATGGCATGAAAATTGCGACTTAAATTGAAAAGGGGCTATAAAAATTGGATATTTATATTGAGGTGGAAAATACTTCCATGGGAGATTACCCATAAATCAGCGCATATCTTGTCCAATATTTGAGATGATCATTTGAATTGATTTCCATATCCTAGTCATTATATATGCATAGCTATGTGAAACAATAGATTTAATTGTCAATAGATTTGATAAATTTATCGTGATTAATGCGTTATTCTTATATTGGGTAAGTCTTGACATAACGTGTTGAAAAATTTCATATTTTGCTAATGCACTGATTGATTAAGATATTTTCTTATATATGAAATCGACTAATATGGTTAAATTTGAGAAACTCAAAGTGATTGATGTTGTATTCTAATATTGGGCAAGATTTGACGTAGATTGTTGGAAAATTTCATATTTTATTAAGATTTGCACTGATTGATACATATTTGAACCGACTATATGGCAAATATTTACGCTAATTATGGGTGATTAGCTATTAATCACCAATTTACCGTAACAGACGCCAAACTCAAAATATGAGAAAATTTTAGGCGGAAAAAATACTAA
>JAUEKW010052439.1:0-13338 GCA_032274785.1 Ajuga reptans
TTGGTCCACCATGATTTGATATCTATCATTATCTTTTTAGATAATTACTAAATTAATATAATTTAATTTAATAATATTTGCAAGATTTTGACATGTGGCGATCTTTGATTGACTACAAAATTTATGTATCAACAACAAGATTAATAGTTTAAGGGATAAAGATGTTTCTTTATCAAGCACCTTGTCCAATATTAGCTTTAAACACAAACACCAAACGTAAGATTAATTGGGATTATAATACTATCCCAACTAATCCTGAAAACTAAACTAGTTCGATAATTATGGTTTTTGAAGAGTTGTATATTCATCAAATTGAGCGAAAATAAAAAGTTGTACATTTTTAAATACGACTCTTTTTATGGGATGGAGGGAGTGTTATATAGTAAAACACTAAATGTTGAGTCTATTTTCTTTTATATCTATGCATCTTATTTGTTGTTTATATATTTGATTAATGTTGAGAATGTCAAGATACATTAATTAGGTCAAACATGAAAATAAACAATTAATGATATGTTTAATATAGTAAGTGGTCTATCTTTATGGAACATACTACAATAGGAACTACGTCCACCCATTGACGAATCCGGGGTTTGATGATGGATGGGCTAGAAAGTAAAAGAAAAAAATCAATATAGAAAAATATACAAAGTTTAATATATATTTAAGGTTCGCCCGACGAGACTTCATGACATAAAATTCATCAATAATAAGGTAGGGCTTGAAATTCAGGATTTGTTAAATTTATTAGACGCAGTCGTTTGAATTTGTGTATTCTAATTTTTCTTTTTCTTTTCTTTAAAAAAAAAACTCCAAAAAGAAAAAGAGTAGGGTTTGTCCTAAATCCGTTGAGAGTGGGCTTGATTAAAATATGGAGTAGGCTAACAATTGAAATCATAAATATCATAGTACTAAACTACTAATATTATGAGGTCGCCTTTGGTCGAAGCTCACCATTAGCCTCACACACGTTACACGTTCACCCCTGTATTCGTTTTTGTGAGACAGATGGAGTATAATGTATTAAACGGGCTTTTTAAAATTAAAATACTGGGGGATCTTGGCCCAATTTAACCTCAAATTCTCTAGCCCACCGGATAGCCCAAAAATTGCTAATTAAGTAAAGGCCCAATGCCTCGAAGAATTGGGCCAACATTGAAGGCCCAATAACAGCAGCAAAGCCTTTGTTGTAGGGGCAAATATAAAAATGGAGTTCTTTTGGGAGAAAATTCTCAAAATTATTATGCTTAACTCTTAAAATAATTTTTTGAAGCACACTATTTAATAGAAATATCAAAATATTGTATACTTCTCATAATGTAATTAACATTAGGACTAAGAATAAAATCAAGTCACTCGATATTTAATTCAAGTTAGTTCGTCAATAGCTTGTTTGAACCTCGTTCTATTAAAAATATCAAACAAGCTTGAATATTCTTTTGCGTTTGGTAAAATCTAAAATTCAACTTGAGTTCGAGCTCGATAAGTAAACACGTTAATCAAATGTAAAATTATCAAATTACTTGGATTCATCTCGTGTGTGGCTAGATTATAGCTCATTCAAAGCTCAATTTGATTAATAATCAAATAGGGTCAAGTATAACACTGAAAGCTCGATAATTTTCAAACAAATTTAAATAGTATGTTCAGCTCGGCTTAACTATTTTTTTTTCTTTTTTCATTTACAGCCCTACTTAACATCATTGAATTCTTGAATGAACTTCGAAAATTATGTATTGTAACATTTTTTTTCCTTATAAGAACATATTGTAAGAATTACTATTAGAGGCCGCTTGGTATACATTTCGGAACTTAGGAGAGAAAATAATATTTGAAAAATGAGTTTTTTTTTTTAATTTTTTTTATTTAATTTTTTTATTTAATATATAGGAAAGCATAGGATTATATGTATTCATAATTTAAGGTTTTTTCCCCATTGGTAGTGTGTGTAAGTGTGTGTTTCTTTATCTTCAGCAGTGCTGATTTAGCATGTCGTGTAACATTCAGGCCGCAACTTGGACACACACATCAGAAGCTTTGCACTGAGACAACAATGGCGGCAAAATCGTTGCACCTACATCTCCTCCACCACATCCGCCGCTCTAAGCCCATATACGCCTCTTGTACGACGCCGTTTCGCTTCCACCCAAAACCAATTATACTCACTTCATCGAGATTCTTATCTCTCACCGCCACTCCATACCCCCTCCAATACGAAATGATTATTTCGCGCCCCGTAAACACTCCTCCGCAACCCTCCCGCCGCCGCGCCGTCCCTAGATCCGAACCCGAAGCTTCAAACCCGGAGCCGGAAATGGGATTCAACGAATGGGTTGATAGAAAGCTATCCAGCAAGGATGCTGATAACAGTAACAAAGAAGTGGTTATGGATAAGGCGAAGAGGAAGTATTATAATAAAAGGAGAAAAAGGATGTATGGAGAATCGGAATCGGATGAGGAAAGTGGACGCCATGGAAATGAAGGTGATTTTATTGAGCTGAAGCAGGAGGTGGTGGAGCTGCGGACTCTGCATAAGAGAGAGGAGGAATTGTACTTCTACGACGCGTTTGCTTATCCATGGGAGAAGAACAAGCATTACAAAATGGTGTATCAATTGGAGAAGAAGTATTTCCCTGATCAGTGTTTCGATAAGGCGTTTCTTGAACCGGGGAAAACGAATGCGAAACTGGGGAAGAAGAAGGAAGTTGAGAGTAAAGCGAAGGGAGAGGATGATAAAGGGTTGGTGTTCTTTGAAGAGAGTGTGGAGAGAGAGAAAGATGTGAAGGTTGAGGATGTTACAGAGAAGAAAGTGGAGGAGTTCTTCAAGTGTTTGACGAAATTCCCCAATGAAAATGGTGGTGCTGCGGATCCGTTTCTTTCGACTAGAAGTGTTGGGCTTCCGCCTAAATGGGATGGTCCCAGTGGAACTGTGGTGTTGGCGAACAAACCTAAAGGTGAGATCTTTAGTGACGTTTATAGCGCCATAGGATTTTCGTGTGTAGGTTGGAGGTTTTTGGTGTTCTATGTTTGTTTCTTACGTGAACTGTTTAAGGTTTAGTATCTGCTAAAGAGTTCTGTTGTTTAAATTACGAAGTAGAATTTTGTGTAGGAACTCAAAATGTGATGTCCTTCAACCTTTCAAAACTCACACACGCATTGACACACTCACTACCGAGTATCGACCAGAAAGAAGAAAAAGATTAGGGGCAAGCAAATGAGAAGAGCAATAAAATTTCCACGTTGCACGCTACATAAGGATATGGTTGCTTGTATGCTAACCTTAAGGTTGAAGATTTTACGTACATAAACTATAGTTAGTGATCAGGGATGGATTTTCCGGGGGGGTGAAGTTGGCTGTTCACCCCCCGTCTACTTCCAAAAAAGATTTATGTTTAGTTTTGTCTAACATTTTGCATTCATATCCTTCATATATAGTTCACCCCTCTTAATTTTTCTAAGTTGGCCGCCCTTGACTATAAAATTTCGTCACAAATAATATAGTTAAAAGAATTTGACAAAATTCTAGATCCGTCCTTGATACTGATATCATAGATACATAGATACTTTTTGAGGTTGAGATAACAGGCACTGCTTGCTGATTAATGCAGGAGGAATAAGGATGCTTCTGATCTCCGAATTATAGTGTTACTTTGTGCAGCCAAGCTTTTAATTTCATCTTCTAATGCTAGCTTTTCAAAAATTTCTTAAGCCGGACATAAACTGATAGCCAGTTTTAAACAGGCTGGACTTCATTTACAGTGTGTGGAAAGCTGCGACGCCTGGTTAACGTGAAAAAGGTGATTCATTTCTTATAACACAGAGGTTGTTAGTCCAAAGATTCGAACTTTTTACCGGGCTCCGATTCAAACTGTCGATAATGGGGTCAATTTAGTCTAATTTATCCAACTTTATTTGGGCTAGTAAACTTGCCCTCAATGTATTTTGAGTCTTTGACTGATATAAAGTATCATTCACAGGTGGGCCATGCCGGAACTTTAGATCCCATGGCAACTGGCTTATTGATTGTATGTGTAGGTAAAGCTACCAAGGTGGTTGACAAGTAAGCTATAATTTTCGTCTCAAAATTATGTTGCCAGAGGAAATTTATATGTATAGACAATAATATGTCATCTTCCTTTGCTAATATATGAAGGTGCCTTATTGTCAAATATTTTGATTTTTTCTTTCTCTTGCAGATACCAAGGCATGTTAAAAGGATACAGTGGAATCTTCCGACTTGGGGAAGCCACCTCAACCTGGGATGCTGATTCACCTGTACGTCTATTTCTCAATTATTGAAACGGCCTCCTTGTTTGTATTTCGTAAGGTCTTGATTTGAGTTGTTCAGTATGCTTCAAAAAGAGTAGATGGATTACGCGCTGGCCTGTCTCACTCAGCCAGGCACAAAATGGTTATAGTCCTTTTCCGTTATACTTTAACGGCTACAGCAGATACAAGACATACCAATTACTTTTAGGTTCTCTATCACGTTGAAATAAATGGCCAGAAGCTTTGAACTAAAGAAACGATTTAAGAGGCTTGTCGAGCCACCTTGATGTTTTGGTATTATCGCCACAAAGAAGACAGTTTCTTATGAACAATATAGTAACAGTGATTAGATTCACTAAAACCGGTGGATGTTATTGATGTTGCTATTAAGTGTTTCGTTTGATAAAAGCATCGAACCGCTTTCCTGGTATCACTGGCCATGGATAGTTTTCCCATTTGGTAAGCTTTAAAACCTTTTAGACAAACTGAAACGGAAACCCCATTTCATCGAGCAAGCTTCTGAAGCCAATTTTTGCAAGAATTCAGGTTTTTTTCATTTCTATATTCAACTTGAATAAGTGAAAATTGTTGTGCAGGTCATCCAACGGGAGTCGTGGGAACACATTAAGGATGACGATATAAAGAAAGCAGCAGCATCCTTTCGTGGGGAGATATGGCAAGTCCCACCAATGTTCTCTGCTATTAAAGTAAGATTTCTGAAGCTATATCTTGTAGCTTGTTTTTCTTTCTACGTTGTACGCGATATGTAAAGCCTGCATTCGTCATTGACAAAAAAAGTCGGATGGTAGAATTGAGAGGCAGCAAACATTTACACAGTGTGATGAACATTCATAAATGTGACAAACATAATAGCATCTCTGCTTATACAAAATTATCCTTTCAAGCTTTGTGTGGAAAACGTTTACTTGACAGGTTTCAACTACGAATTTCGTATATGATGCTATGCACTTTGATGCTTATACTTGCATACTTTTTATATATGGCAGGTCGGAGGAGAGAGGATGTACGAAAAAGCTAGAAAAGGAGAAAGTATCGAGCTTTCGCCAAGACGGATTTCAATCTTCCAATTCGATGTCGAACGAAGTTTGGAGGACAGGCAAAATGTGGTCTTCCGGGTGACTTGTTCGAAAGGAACTTATATTCGATCTCTTTGTGCTGATTTTGGGAAGGCTCTTGGCAGGTACGCAATACTCATATTATAATAGTTTAATTACGTAAAAATTCACGACATTTTTGTCAACTTTATAAACATATTATAAACAAGCACACCACCTTTAGGTTTTTTTCAATAAGATGCATGCGGGCAAGTTCGAAGTCCCAATTGTTGATGTAGAGCCCAAAATTCGAAGTTTGGCCTGCCTGCACAGTTGTAAATATATAACTACAACTAATTAAATGAAAATAACATCGTTTTACCTTGAAACCTAATTATAAAGCGTCGTCGTTTTCATTTAATTATGCTTTTAAAAAATTGTATATTCACATGTCCAAATTTGGGCCCAAATTTGCTCTAATTATTAAAGTGGTTTTTTTTAAATGTTAGTATAAATCTATGCTATGTTTGAAAAATTATATTGCAAATAGTAATTGATCAAAAAATGATGAATTTTGACGTGGGCACGGCTATTAACACTCCAAATTTTCTAAATATATATTATGTTTGGCTGGTATAGCCAAACACTCTTATATTTGTTCGGGCAAAGTAATCGCATACCTCTTTTGGGGAGGAAGTGGGGGTGTTAATAACGAACCCCACATTTTTTTTTACGTAATTAAGCCTATTAGAATTTAATTGGAATATAATATAATGTTGTGATTTCGGGCCTGCAGTTGTGCACATTTGACAGCCTTACGCAGAGATTCAATTGGTGAGCCCCACATTTTTTGTTCATTTCTTTACACATCAGCAGTCGGCACATTAATGGCCCGTGGGTAGGGTAGCATTTTCGAATTTCGATAATTTGTAATGTCTTTGGCACACTAAATATTTTATTTTTTCTACTGGTTAACTTTCAGGAGAATATTCGGCAGATGATGCATGGGAATTCCACGAATTGGAAGAAGAAATCACCAAAGGATATATATAGATAGCATATGTTATTTTTTTTTTTTTTTTTTTTTTGGGACCCGACCTTAAAAATATCTCACATTGCTAACTGTACTATACGTTTTTTTTTTTTTTTTTCTAGTTGCTTGCCATCTTGAGTTTGTGTTTATTTTTTTTTTTAAAAAAATTGGTACCCTAACCCGACTATAAAAACATCTCACATTTCTGACGAGACTATACGACTACTTCCCTTTTATTAGGTATAGTTTTAAATTAGGATAAGAAAATTAATGAGTAGGTAAAACGGATAAATAAATCATCAATTAGTTTTTCGTGGCGCCTTAGGTTTTTAGATTTTCTCTGTTATTTCATTCATATTGTATCTCTTTCCATTTATTAAGAGGTGGTATTGAGAAGAAATGTAGATAAAATACTTAAAAAGGTAAATATTTATAAATATTTTATAAAACCTAAAATTACCACCAAAAAAAAGAAGAGGAAGTATTTTCCAGCTAAAAGAAGATAACCGCAATCAAGATCAAAATTTAATAAAATTTCTATTTTCATCCCCAAAACATACTCTAAATTATTTGAAGGTATAGTAGAAGTAAGGGGATCAGCGCATCCTCGACGAACGATGTTTCGTGAAGCTTGATTTCGATGGCTTTAGACTGACACACAAAAAAGTCCCGACGAACTGACACTGCATCGAGAGAGGTAGCTTTCGGCTTTGAACCCTCCCTAGTGAGATGCTATCAGATTTACTTGCTGCCCAGTGAACAAGATGTCTTGAACTGATGGCTTTTGTGTAAATCAAGACAATAACATTCACACAATGACAGTTCTGATATCTTTCGATTCTCACGTTGTGTCCGTTTCGAATAAAGTAGGAATAATACTTCTAAATTTTAATGTCAAGATATTGACTAGAATATTTCTTTTTCCCTTTACAAAATCAATTTCAATGCAATGGCACATAAAGGCCAAAGAAACGCAGCCAAAACAGCTTCTCATTTCTTCACAAATACGAGTTAACTAATACACACCACCAATACCAGAACGTCCCTTTCCCTTTTCGCCGAAGGGCGCTGCGCGCATTGATTTCCGACCTAACGAGCAGTTGAATTAGGGGGATCGATTCCCATAGCCTCGAAGTAAGCTTTCTCAGCTGCATTTATCCGATCTTGAAACATCGTCCATTCGTTTCTGCACCTCTCCCTTACCTAAGGCCGAGGGAGAGAGAGAGAGAGTTTAAAAAATCTTTGTTGATTCGAGGAAATATGAAAATGAGAAAACTCCAAAACTAGTCCGGTAATAATAGATTTTTTTGCAATTTCAGTCCCGTAACAAATTCCATGGTCCTAATTTCGAAAGAAATTTTGAATTTGGCAGTGAAATTGATCATGCGACTCACCTGTGTCACCTAAGTTAAGTTTCTATTCGACATGCGATTCACAATCCAACTGTCAATTTTTCGCAAACTGGAGGCATAAACTAATCTCATGCGACACACTTACAAATTTCCATATCTCCCCAAAAAATTAGGACCAAATCCGCAAAGTGGAAATTGTTACAGGTCTTAATTGTAACTTCTAATGTGTGCAGGACTGAAATTGCAAACCGGCAATTGTAAGGGGACTAGTTTTGCAAATTTCTCTATGAATATTGGCAAGTAAGAAGTGTTATAGTTAGATTTATTACCCCTTCCCATGGTGCCTTGCCTTTCTCCGCCACGCCCTGTTTGAAAGAAATTCATAATTTCCATATTAGGAAATTGACAAAAAAATCGGTAACCTTCGGATGAGGGAGCATACGAACCTGATTCCCGAGTGAAGGAACAGTTTGGTGCACTATCCATTGAGAATCGACGACTCCTATTTTCTCGTGAGCAGGCTGTTTTCAAAAGAGACCATGTTTGGTAGAAAGAAAAACGAGTGAGAGAAAATGGCGATCATTATGTGGATGCTGTAACGTACCTCGACACATTTCCTAAGAGCAAAGTCGAGACCCCAGCCATGGACCAAGTCATTCTGCAGAATTACCACTAATATCTCAAATTTCACCATCACTAGCCGGGAGCTTAATTATGGGGGTTGTGACGCAACATAAGCGCATATATGAACAAGAATACACAATATATATATGAACAAAACACACAGGTATAAATCAAACCGGTGATTTGCTATGAATACTGAGCACTGAATATTTGGGAGACCCGTTTTTTTATATCAAATTCAACCAAACTAAAACAATATGGAAAATCTCTATTTATATCCATCAGGTAGTAATTAGAGAAATAAAAAAGATTATACCTGAATCATATGCCAGACGCAGCGCCATGCATCTCGAGAGAACACTGGGGCCATGATCTCAACGAACCTGTACATACAAACAAGTAGATTGGTAAAAACTGGTCATAATTAGCATTCATAACGAGGAATTATATTTCTAATCATCGCAAATGCCCAGAAATATATGTAAAAAGAAATATTATGAAAAAATTATGAAAATAAAATTTGGAGGCGGCTCAGACACACATAAAGCAGGTCATCACTGGTCCATATTTCAGCATCGAGAAATGATTTCTTTCTTTATCACTCATAACAATTCGCACAAATATATGAAATAACAAGTTGATTGGTAAAAACTGATCATAAATGTGAATGAGTTGAGGTAAGACAGCTAATTTTTAGACATCATGGTTAGCTTATTTACATACGCTGCACAAGGTGGAAGGTGAGGATCCGTGCACCAGCCAGGCCTTTCCTCTGTGTCCCTGTGATTAAATAATAACAATTTCTTAGGTTGAGAAAACATCGAAAATCATTAGATTAGGACACAACTCATTTCATACTTGTGGACTTCAGTATCCTCTCGTCTTCTTGTCATCTGCCATGTCATACCACTATCTGCAGATAGACCAGGCTGCGAAATATCCAAGCCATGCTTCTTCACCAGTTTTATATATCTACCAACGGTTACATAGTTAGCAAAAAAGTTAGTCCTAACATCTTCATATTGAGAGAGAGAGAGAGAGGGTAATTCCACTTACTCCTCCGGGTCGAAATTCTCAACCCCAAGGTCTTCATCCCAGATAAATATATAATCATAGGGTGCCACAATGTCGGGGTGCAAAAAACGCTTTGCATACCACCTGGCAAAGTGAAGGCAGAATAGTTCATGTTCTCATCACAAGCCATTACATTACTGGAGCACATACGAATTTGCTTTACAATTACCATTTAGTCTGCTTCCGTACACTCACATGGATAGCCCGCTTTGACCACTCGAGTTCATCCCATTCACTCGTTCGGCCATCATAGTGAAACAGCAAAATCGTGAAGTTCTCTGTCAACTGTACAACTTTGTCAAGAAACTATAACATATACTCACACAGAAAAGCCCATACAATTCCCGCTCAACACAGGGGAGTTCTATGTTACCTTCTTCACAGCAGCATCAATGTTCTTTTTCTGATCATAGCCAACAGTAAAGGTGATAAGATATCTAGGTCTAATGATTAAGTCCTGCAATTGAAAATCCATTTTGTCAGAAGCGGTGTATAGTTTCAATTAGAAACGATATCATGTTAATCAAGAACACAATCAAATGAACTCAAAGTAACAAACAAGATTACATATCCAATTTTCGAGAACGAGAAACACACCTCACCAGGAAGACCCCACAATCTGCGACTGTATAGATCCGACTCGGCTGTAATAACACCAGGCGGTAGTCTCTCTGCACCTCGAGGATTGGTCGGGACCCAGATCTGCATAAAATCACTACGAATTAAGAAAGTTCTGATTCTTGATTTTTTCTTAGAGACCCAAAATGATTACAAGAAATGAGCAGAAATATACAAAAGTAGGTTAGCTGATCTGTCTTGAGTTTGGAATGGGGTTATATAAGATGAGGCCAAGAAAGAACTGGATCAAGAGTTTGCAACGAGATCCATTCAAGTTCAGTTCAACTAGAGATAACTAATCAAATAAATCTTTATATATTTAAATAAGAATCAGTTGACATATAGTCCACATATGAAATTACAAATCACTATCAAACCAGAAATAAAAGTATGCAAACACTTTAATAAGACCGTCCTCTGCATCCTTTTCCGTAAAACATGAGTCACTTTTATCATAAAAAGTGTTACTTTGAAAGTTAATCTTTGTACAAAAGCAACAGTTTTAAAAAAGTAACAATCTTTTTTGTGATAGAGGTAATATTTTTAACGTCAAAAGCAACACATTTTTATGATATAAGTAACTCCCGTCTTACGAAAAAGGTCTTACACAACTGTTACTCTAAAAGTATCATGCTAAAAGTCCCTTCTTGTAGAATTTAGAGCTCATAAACTCCAATTTCAAATAAACTTGCCCACCTTAGTATTGTTGAACTTGCGCGAGCCTCTCCGACCTCTAAGAGCAGACCATATGTTTAACAGCGCTTGAGTCGAAAGGCCCGAGTATTTGTCCTCAATATAAGTAAGATCAACAGAAGGAAATATATTTGATGATAAATTAACCTGGAAATAATCAAATTACACAAAAAATGAAGTAAAAACTTAGTGAGAAATTAATTGAAGAGGGTAAAGGTCGAGTGGTCGTGCCTTTGTCAATGAAAGTGTAGGAAAAGATACACCCAAAAAGAAGCCAAATATTATCCCCACAAAAGTGGTTAGAATTAGCCTCATTGTTTCATTTGTTCTTCTTGTATGCCAAAAGCTGCCAAGACAAGTAACTCCGTCATCATTAATGTAGCATTTCCTAAAATTGTTTATCTTAAATTAAGAAATCTTGAGTTGTAGAATTACTTTAGATTCGTGGATCTTCGCATAGGCGTACCCATTTTTACACACAATCGTTGCAGCAGACAAGCCGGCAATGTCCACTCTACATATTACTATCTGTTACGATTTCACTGCTTCAACAATCAAAATGCACATCTTCAGCAATTTCATCAACCATATAGCCCAAATACTGATTAAAAAGTACTCCATCTGATCCTAAATACTAATCGTTCTAGAGAAAATCACTTTGTCACAAAAACAAGTCATTCTAGCAAAAAACCACATAAATTTATTCCAATATTACCCCTAGGCATATCTAATAAATCTCTCTAAATATCTTTCACATCATCAAGATTACACTAATCCATTATAGTATTAGGTAAGAGATTTATGGTGAGAGAGATAGATTTCTATACTTGCCAATACTTGTCAATTCCAGATGTTCGTAATTTCTCATACAGACTCTAAAACGACTACTATTTAGAATCAAACCGAGTAACATTTTGTTTTTCAAAATGGGAAAAAATCAATCATCATCAGCCATCTCAAATTTGAATCACATCTAAAATTCAAGCAAAATACGACAGAAGTAACAGAATTTGACTCGTTCAAAGATGTAGAACATACGTCACTGACAAAAATTTCTCTGCTAATCCAAAATCACAGAAAATATCAATTCTCGAACGACATAACTGAAGATTGAGATTCAATAATACACATAAACAGAAAATGTGGGGTGGATTTGAGTATTACCTTTTTGAAGAATCTGAATCACCTTTAGAATCTGATTGGCCCGAATCCGGCCGAGTACGAGGTTTCAGAAACAAGTGGGGGTTGGAACCAAATGATGGCGAAATGAGGACGAAATGTAGAGGAAGAAAGGAGAGCAATGATGGAATTGAATGATGGAATTTCCAAAGAGAGATTCTGATTGAGATTAAGACGAAGGAAACTGGCAAAAACACTGCAATTATTATGTGTTTTCATTAATTAAAAGGAAAAAAGTCTTAAAATAAACGGATTTTAATCCGGGGGAAGACAAGAAATTGGTGGGGCCAATAATTGTTCTTTTTGAAAAAATGGATCTTTTGTCCTTGAATTTAGCGCTGCGAAAATTAGCCCGGCTAGTCCGATATTTTAAATAGGTTGGGCCTTATTAGTAACTTGGATATCATCGAGCTTAACAAGTTCGATCAGATGAACCAATAAGTCGACGGACCACGAACGGACTCGAGAATTTTAGTAAAATTTACAGGGAATAGGTTGGATTAGACTCATCAATTTTCGGTTCGACTAAAATTCAGCCAAGCCCAGCCCAATTTAACATATGGTGTTGGTACAGTAGACTAGATCGGGCTGAGGCAGTCGGAATTGCCACCTTAAATGAAACTTAATTTTTTTTTCTCGATATTATTTCCGGAGTAGTTCTCTTGCAAGCTCTGTTGCAAAAAATCCCGACTAGCTCCGATTAATTCCCGACTAGGCGCTATACCTCTATTGACCACTTACATTTATTCCCGATTACTCCTCCCGCCTAACCACGCCTATGCTCCGACTAGTCATTAGGCTCCAGACCACCGTCTAACTAGCAACTAACAACTTCTACAACCTTGATTGCACGGGTGTTAGACCTGTACAATTCGAGTCATGATCAGTTTTTTATAAAAATGTATTAGTGTTCAAGTTGAAAGTCATTACTTTTTTCTAAAAAAAGGTATTATGCTACAAGGTGATATATTTTTTCATTAGAAGTATCGTGATACATTTTCATGAATCCACCTGTGACCCGAATTACGCGGAGATGTACATGAAAATTGTGTTTGTCCCTTTGTATTTTAATTATCACAGAATGATGGGCCGAAACAAGCATGACACAGAATAATTCAGTTGAGGAGCCATTTTGATAAGCCTGATAATGGCTTCATAAAGCCCAGTAAGATTTCGGGTTTTTTTCCCATATATTTTCTATAGTGAGTTGGGATCTCTAGACTATATTGTAGTGTTAAATTATTTAAATTAGTGTTAGATTCAACAAAATTTACCAAGAAAAAATATACTCTCATCATTTCATGAAAATATATTACTCCATCCGTCCCATAAAAAGAGTCATGTATCAAAACTACTTCTTATCACATAAAAAGAGTCCTGTTTGAAAAGTCAAAGTTAGTTAAACATAGAAGTTACTTTGATGCCCTTATAAAATCATGTT
>JAUEKW010052550.1:0-13337 GCA_032274785.1 Ajuga reptans
TTATTTCAGATAATAAGGAAATTAAATATACATCCATAAAGCGCACTAAAAGTTTGCTTTAATGTATACTCTATCAACGGTGTGGTTCGGGGACGAACCAGGCGGAAGCTGGTGGACATGTGACGCCCGGGACCGACGAGGACGGGGAGTAATCGCCGGTGCAATAAGATAAGAATGCACGAACAATGAGCGGTTCCTAGCAGGCTTGTAGGTGAAGGGACACATGAATGAACCGATGCCACACTGGAAAAAGAGGGTATCCTGAGACTGTGCGGGTATGGGACCGTATAATCAATCTTGAGGGCCTATTCCGAGACTATGCTGGTATGGGACTGTATAGTTGAAGAGAGCTTAAAGTATTGATTAGTGGTACTCATACCAACAAGGTGCATCTTCTTTTCTGGCACTCATTCTGAGAAAACTCTAAGGTTAACCGTACTTGACTTGGGGCAATTTCAGGATGGGTGACCCCCTGGAAGTTTTTTAGGGTACGCGTGAGTGAGGACAAAGTGTGCTGGAAAAGACTTATGTTGGGTTTTGGAGACAGTCCGTCAAATCTGGAGCGGGTCGTTACAAATGGTATCAGAGCGGGACCTCTCCCAGTACGGTGTGGTTCGAGGATGAACCAAGCGGAAACTGGTGGGAATGTGACGACTGGGACCGACAAGGGCAGGAAGTGATTGCTGGTGCAATAAGATAAGAAGGCACGGACAAGGAGCGGCTCCTGAAAAGGCTTCTAGGTGAAGAGAGACATGAATGAACCGATGCCACACCGGAAAAAGAGGGTATCCTGAGATTGTGCGGGTATGAGACCGTATAGTCGAGCTTGAGGGCCCATTATGAGATTATGCTGGTATGCGACTTTATAGTTGAAGCGAGCTTAAAGAATTGATTAGTGCTACTTATACCAACAAGGTGCATCTTCTTTTCTAGCACTCATTCTGAGAAAACTCTAAGGTTAAGTGTGCTTGACTTGGGGCAATTTCAGGATGGGTGAGCCTTGAAAAGTTTCTCAGGGTGCGCGTGAGTGAGGACAAAGCGCACTGAAAAAGACTTGTGTTGGTTTGTGGGGACAGTCCGTTAAATCTAGAGCGGATCGTTAGAAATTAAAGGGATCCGGTGTATTACTCATTGTCCTTGCTGGTTAAGTGTTTACTTACAAAGCATATGGTCAAGGGTTCGAGTATTGGTAGAGAGAGAGAAGAGGAGAGTTTGAAGATAAAAGTATTTTAATAGTATCTGAGCGGGACCTCTCCCAGTATGATGTGGTTTGGGGACAAACCAGGCGGAAGTTTGTGGGTATGTGACGCCCGGGACCGACGAGGGCAGGGAGTGATCGCCGGTGCAATAAGGAATAAGACATGGACAAGGAGTGACTCCTAGTAGGCTTCTAGGTGAAGGGAGACATGAACGAACCGATGCCACACCAGAAAAAGAGGGTATCCTGAGACTTTTGGGTATGGTACCGTATAGTCGAGCTTAAGCAGCCTTTCCGAGACTATGCTGGTATGTGACGATATAGTTGAAGAGAGCTTAAAGAATTGATTAATGTTACTTATACCAACAAGGTGCATCTTCTTTCCTGGCACCCATTCTGAGAAAATTCTAAGGTTAAGCGTGCTTGACTTGTGGCAATTTAAGGATGGGTGACCTCCTGGAAAGTTTCTCAAGGTGCGCGTGAATGAGGACAAAGCGCGCTGGAAAAGACTCGTGTTGGTTTGTGGGGACATTCCGTCAAATATGGTGCGGGTCGTTACAAATGGTATCAGAGCAGGACCTCTCCCATTACGATGTGGTTCGGGGACGAACCAGGCAGAAGTTGGTGGGTATGTGACACCCAGAACCGACGAGGGCGGGGAGTGATCGCCGGTGCAATAAGGAAGAAGGCACGGACAATGAGCGGCTCCTGGCAAGGCTTCTAGGTGAAGGGGTACATGAATGAACCGATGCCACACTAGAAAAAAGAGGATATCTTGAGACTTGCGGGTATGGGACCGTATAGTCGAGATTGATGGGTCATTCCGAGACTATGCTGGTATGGGACTGTATAGTTGAAGAGAGCTTAAAGAATTGATTAGTGCTACTCACACCAACAAGGTGCATCTTCTTTTCTGGCACTCATTTCTGAGAAAACTCTAAGGTTAAGCGTGCTTGACTTTGGGTAATTTCAGGATGAGTGACCCATTGAGAAATTTCTCAGGGTGCGCATGAGTGAGGACAAAACGTGCTGGAAAAGACTTGTGTTGGTTTGTAGGGACGCTCCGTCAAATCTGGAGCGGGTCGTTACATATAATATATTTTAATTTGATATAATTAACTACTATAATTATGATATATTTTAATTTTATTTTTTATTTGTTAGAATATCTTTTGTATTATTTTTATCATTTATCTATTTATGTACTAAATATATTGTCATTAGAGTTCTAGCTAGAAATATTAGTATAAAAAGGAGATATATTTTTCTTCCTTTTTAGATAGTTCATTTGATATTTTGATAATAGAAAATAAATTTTATTCTCTATTTATCTCTCTTTCCAAATATTTTAAGAATTAATAAATTTTACCTCTGCGTAATTATTGTTCAATTTTTGTAAGTTAAAGATTTATTTGAATTAAGAAAAGTAGAAAAAACTATAAGTACAAAAAACTCTAACCAACTAGGAAAAATCAGTCTCAATCTGATGGTGATGGAATGAGATGGTCAAAGAAAAAAACCACCTTCAGTTTAAAAAATATGAAGACCTAAAAAAAAATCAACGGATCATATTTCTCTTACAAACCGCAACTGATTGCACAACTACCAGGGAAATAAGGAAACTCGAACAACAACAAAAGAAAGTTGAAAGGTCCATAAAAAAATTGTAGATCGAAGGCCGCACTAGATGTGGAAGGCCAGGAAGACCCATCGGAAAACGGGATCAGATCGCCACAAGGTGTGAAAACCGCACAAAGACAAGGAAAAATCCCACAAAGACAAACCTGATGAGAGGAAAAAGCAAACAAAAATAAGGCAAAACAAAACATAATCAAAATAAATAATCAATAACATGTTATAAGTATTTCCCTATTTTCAAATTTCTATATAATTAGAGGATGGAGAAAGAATGATGAAGATATTTAAAGTTTCGGGAAATGGAGAAGGTAGGGTAAGCAGGCTAGTAAAAATAATATAATTTATTGTAATACAATATATTATAGAATAATTTTAAGTTTCAGATACTGTATCATATATAAGAAACAATTAGGCAGAAAAGCATTTTTTTTAAGTAAAGAGAGGGAAAGCAAGTCCGAACCGTAACTTTTCCCATAAACTGATGAGACGATGTCACAAAGCTATAAACAACCTGGACAAGAAAATCACTTGTTAATTACTGTTCATTTGTTACTCTGCCTACATCAGTATGTTTGTGGGGATTTATGGGAACTATAAAAGTTTGATTCATTCAACAACTAAAATAGTCAAGAGAGGTGGCTAGTGTGTCTTATTAGGATTTAAAAAGTAGTTGCTACTTATAAATCATGAAAAGAAAAAAATATGATGCTTCATTTTCAATGTTAATTAATGTAATTAAACCTTTTTTTTTTTAGAATTAAATGCGAGATTTGTTTCAAGACCTTATACTAATTTTAATTTCTACACAAAAAATATATTCTAAAAAAGATATTTGAGGGGCTCTATCATTAATTGGAGGAGGCAATTTAGGTTGTTCGAGGCCAAAAGTTGGACAAATCCAGCCCATCTTCTAAAATACATTAAGATTACCGACCTGATCCGCAGTATGTTGGGAAATTAGCCAATCGGTTAAGGCTTATTAGGCTTTATAATATTTTGGACTAAGAACTTTACTGCCTAGCACGTCTAAAATGTTCGACGAACTGGGCCAGCCCGACCCATTAGGCCAGGTTTTGCTACCTCTAAAATTAATTGCGCAAGATAATTGTCTTTGTTGCCTACCCATATGAGCGGCCCCTACCTCTTAATTGACCCTTACTCAATGTATAGTCTGTATTCGACCCACAAGGTCGCAAATTATTATTTTCAATAAGTATTCTTCAATTTTCTCCTTTTATCAATCAACTCAGAATTTATTTTAGGATTAATTACCAAATAAATCATAATTTTTTATTTAATTTTCAATTGTAACATGACTTTTAAAACTTATTAATATTTGTCACCAACTATAATTTTTTCCAATTACAACATCGACCACATTTCTTTTACATCTAATTGTATCGTCACCACCACCGTTAGATGTATCTTGAGGAGACCATCATTTACCCTCAACCAATTTCACAATCCGTCATTTTTACCGCCGTTAATTGAGAGTGAAAGAATGACAACAATAACTTTAACTTCAAATTAACGGCGATAAAAGTGGCGTATTGTGAAATTTATTGAGGTTGAATGAAGGCATCGTCAATATGCATCTAACGGGGGTGGTGACGCTACAATTAGATGTTGAAAAGTGTGGTCGATGTTGTAATTGAAAAAAACTTATAGTTGGTGACAAACATTGATAAGTTTTAAAAGTCATGTTCAATTGAAAATTGGACAAAATGTCGTGATTTGTTTGGTAATTAACCCTTTATTTTATTATGATGTTTTCAGATAAAATATTGCGCTTTTGAGTAATATCAATTGTATTTCAAGTAGATAATATTGTAGTCTCAAGCAGGGTCAGATCTAGAATTTATTTCTAAGAGGATAATTTTTTTTATACTATATTATAGAGATTATGATGAAATTTTATAATGGGGGGGGGGGGGATTTTGTAGAAGTAAGGGAGGCGAACCCTTATATATTAAGGATATCGATAAAAAATATTAGACAAAATTACATTTAAAAAAAATTGAAAGTTCAAGGAGAGCGATCGCCGCCCTCCCCCAGTTCATCCTTGTAAGGGTGTTCATTCGGATGGATAGTCGAGTTTCGGGTTATTTGGGTTCGGATTAGTCGGGTTTGAAGATTTTAAAAAGTCATCCGTAATCCGATCCAAAACACTACGGATATTAGGATATTCGGGTTTCGGATATTCGGGTTAATAGGATTGGATGCCGGATTATCCAAAATTTTCAAGACCACAATAACAAACACATTTCTAATTACACTAAGTGAATTACTTTAACTGGTAAGAATAACAAAAACAAATAAAAGTAATTCTATCATTGACGAGAGCGGTGTCCATAAATTTAGCAATCACCATTACATAATTACATACAACTTTTAAATTTTAATAAAGTTAGAAATATCAAATTGATCAAATTCATAAGCCAAAATAAAGAAATTTTCATGAAGAGCAAAAACACATGGAACTTTAGACATCATGAGTCACTAATATTAACATACATCATGAGCCACCAATTTTATATCTCAATATTCTTATTTTATAAAAAAAATTGATTATATCAATAAAAAAATATATATATATATCAATAAAAATAAAAAACAATATATATATATATGTGTATATATATCAATATTCTTATTTTCAAAAAAAAATTATAATGAAAATAAAAATAATATATATATATATATATATATATTTTTTTTTTTTTTTATTCGGGTTTCGGATGAAATCTGAATAAGAAAGTAAGGTTTGAATCCGATCCGTTTATCCATTTAAGACTTCGGGTGAATCCGATCCGTATCCGAAATATCCAAATTAGTAATCCATATAACTAAATGGTTTTGGTGAATTTTTGGGTTATTTGGATAAATTCGAATAATGAACACCCCTACATACATGGCCTCAAATGCTATTAATTTCATTTGTTTTGTTAAAGCATTGCACTTTAATATCAAGGTAATAAGATATACATTTACTTCACATAACATACAATATTTAAGATGATACTCTTCAAGAATATCAATATATTTTTAGATGATTTTCAAGAGCAATATAACCATTTATATAGTGGCAGTATAACAAATAAAAGAATCAAGTCATTAAATTGCGATAAATGGCATGTAAACATGTTCGTTTTTTAGTACAAATCCTGATAGCGATAATTGGATTATAAGGTGCTCAACCAACTGAGTTACAATTAGCTTCTGGCCGTAGAAACAGTAGTTAATTATTAAATGACAATACTTAAAATCTTCCAAATTTCGTGGTATAACATGACTTCATGTATCCCAATTATTTCTATAATTTCTGTAGAACAAGATTTTTTTTTAGTACAAATCTTAGTAGAAGTAGGGTCGGTAAAATTTGATCCCTGCCCACTATACTGGTTTACAAGATGCTCTACCAGCTGAGTTACAATCAAATCTCCTCTAAAACGAGATCAGTACTGTAGATATATATATATATATACAAGTATAATCTACAAATGAGAATTCAAGTATAATCTACAAATGACAATTAATACAACACATAAAAACAATAGTAATACGGTTGAAGAAATTGGATGAGAATTCTTTCCGTAAGTTATTTCTCTCCCAAAAAATGGCGTATTCTTACAATTTGTATTTTACTGACAGAAATTGATCATATCTTGATGATAATAAAAGAAAAAAACAGAAAAAACATCATTTTCTTTCCACCATACTTTAACAGTGGTTTCCACAATCAATGAATTAATAATAGAAATGACACAGCATGTGAAATGGGCCCCACCTCAATTATACACCATCTTCTCAACTATTTATGATCCACATTCCCCACTTTGATCTCTACTCCCACAAGAAGAAAAATAGCACTCAATTTCTAATCTTTATCCATGGATCCTTACAAGGTATTCATTCTAATTTTATTTTTTTATTGCCGCTGTCGGACCTTCTGTTAGTCGGAAGAGTCTGTCGTCCTATAAATTTTTAGGGTCTTGAATTATTTTATTTAATTTTATATTATTAATTTATTATGCATATGTTGGAATTTATTTTTATTGTTGCTGTGTGCTAGCCACAGGCCTTGCTCTTTTAACAAGAAGTGGAGTTGTTATCAAAAATATGTTTTTATATGTTCAATTTTTTTAAAAGGCTAGTTATCATAACAAGTTCGTAATTTTTATTTGATAATTACAGTTCTCTTTCACTGATTTGTAGATAATGATTGTGAAAATTAGTTTATAAAGTTAGCTGTTAATTATAATTTGAAATTCTAGCTCAATTTGAAAATTCATTAATTATAAGTTATCGATTGAGAAATAGATCATTGAATAACAATATTAAACAGTGGGGCAAGTTGTATCTAAGTAATTATTTTAGCTTGTTTGTTTCCTGTTTTTTACGATAATATAAATATCTTGAGTATTATAAATACTTATTTTTTTTATATATTTTTCTTTGAGTTTGTATAACACCGACAATTTTAGAGGTCCAATTTGGAAACTTCACTGAGCCCAAACAAGATTAGATCCGATCCTGATCGAATGTTTTATTACTTGTAATTCGATTACTAAAAAACTTGATTATTTTCGGTGCAGTACCGTCCGTCAAGTGCGTTCAATGCGAATTTCACGACAACAAACTCTGGGGCTCCAGTTTGGAACGACAACAATGCTTTGACTGTTGGAAGTAGAGGTGAATTATTTTGGCCCCTTTATTAGGGTAGGGTGTTTATGGAATTCGGATTTTACTGAACTGTACTCGAAGATACCGAGCGAAAAAATAGCCTTTAATTTTATTCCATTTTTAATTTTTTCGAATTGAACAGTACAATACATGATATATAGTAGATATTCATATCGAGAATCATACGAAACTGATCTGGACTGTTCCAAACTGAAAAAACCAAGTTAAAAATGAGTATGGAATTTATTATAATTATAATTTTAGGATACCCCCGGTTTCTATTTAATTTAGATGTTAAATTATAAAAGTTTACTTGATATATTAATATTTCTATCCTTTTGTATTGGAGTAACAATAAAAAAATATTTTACTCGAAGGCTTAATATTCAAAATAACATTAATTTTTATTATAATTTTTATTTTAGTTTCAACTTTTTATATAATTATCTTGAATTTTAATTTTAATTTTAAGTTTTTAACATTGATATAAAGTCTTAGAATAACCAAATCTCATGCACTCAACCTAGGGTGGCAAAGGCCCGACTCTATGGCCGGCCAAGCCCGATCAATATTTTAGGTTGGTTGGGCCATATGATATTTGGCCTGCTGTATTATCAGGCCTAACAAGCCCGACCTAATATGTCTGTCGGGCCGTAAGTCCGCCTAGTAAATTTAGTGTATTTTAGGAGATTGATTAGGCTTTTTTTTTCTTTTTTTTTTTTTTTTTTTAAGGAGTAGATTGATTAGGCTAGATTCACCAATTTTGGTCCAAAGAAACCTACTCAGTCCGACATATGGAATTGGCTTAGACAGCTGGATCTGGCCGACTGGATTAATACCCCCAACTAAACCATATCGACGCCACCCCTACCGTATATTTATGAGCAAAAACTTTTTAGAGGTTGTAAAGGCTAGGGCTGTGCATGGAGCTTGGAGATTACTGAAACCGGACCGAAATCCGGATCGAATAAGTTCCGAACCGAAAAAATCCGTTGACCAATTGACTTTCTCCGAACCGAACTGAACCGAGTATTTTTTTGGTACGGATTTGGATATTTCTCACATTTCCGAACTGAAAATCGTACTGAACCGTACTGTACCGAACCGAATAACCGAATAAAATAACAAATTATAAATTTAAAAAATATATTATCCTTAAAGATTAGTTTAAATAAGAACTAAAATTAAATTATCTATAATTATTTTAGTTACTTTAATTTAACACTTTAATTATTATATGAATTTCAAAATAATTAAAAGAACCTCACTAATGCAGAATTATGTTAAATTCATATTACAGGCCCAATCCTCCTTGAAGATTACCATTTGGTAGAAAAGGTTGCGAATTTTGATCGCGAGAGAATCCCAGAACGTGTTGTCCATGCTAGAGGTGCGAGTGCCAAGGGATTTTTTGAGGTTACTCATGATATTTCTCACCTTACTTGCGCTGATTTCCTCCGAGCTCCTGGAGTTCAGACCCCCGTTATTGTTCGATTCTCCACCGTCATTCATGAACGTGGCAGCCCCGAAACCCTCAGGGATCCAAGGGGTTTCGCTGTCAAATTTTACACCCGAGAGGTATTCGACGAAATGTCTCTGTGAATCTGCGTTTTCTTGTATCCTTCTCTCGAACTCATACCTCATTTTGATTGATATTTCCTGCAGGGGAACTTCGATATGGTGGGAAACAACTTCCCGGTGTTCTTCATTCGTGACGGAATGAAGTTCCCTGATTTGATCCATGCTATGAAACCGAACCCCAAGTCTCACATCCAAGAGACATGGAGATACCTGGACTTTTTCTCCCACATTCCGGAGAGCTTGAATACGTTCACTTTTTTCTTCGATGATATCGGTATTCCACAAGATTACAGGCATATGGATGGCTCTGGAGTTCACACGTTCACTTTCATTAACAAGGCTAGCAAAGTGAATTACGTGAAATTCCACTGGAAGCCTACTTGTGGTGTCAAGAATCTAACGGAGGACGAAGCTATCAAGATTGGAGGCGCTAATCACAGCCATGCCACTAAGGATCTCTATGATTCGATCGCAGCCGGCAACTATCCGGAGTGGAAGCTTTTTATTCAGATCATGGATCCTGCTCTCGAAGATCAGTTCGACTTTGACCCTCTAGACGTGACACTGACTTGGCCAGAGGACATCCTTCCTCTGCAGCCTGTGGGCCGTCTTGTTTTGAATAAGAACATTGATAACTTCTTTCATGAGAATGAGATGCTCGCATTTAGCCCTTCTCTTGTCGTCCCTGGAATTTACTTTTCCAATGACAAGATGCTCCAGTGTCGGATATTTGCTTATGGTGATACTCAGAGGCACCGTCTCGGCCCCAATTATCTGCAGCTGCCAGTCAATGCTCCCAAATGTGCCCATCACAACAATCACCATGAAGGTTTCATGAACTTCATGCACAGGGATGAGGAGGTTTGGATGTTCTCATTTGAATTCACTAAATATTTTTAGCAATTTCTAGGGAAATAATTATTGGATTCAATTTTTATCTTTTACACGTATTTAATTTACTTAGATATATGCCATTGCCTCATGCCAACTCAATCGTTTCCAGGTAAACTATTTCCCTTCAAGGTATGACCCTTGTCGCCATGCTGAGAAGCATCCACTTCCTTCTTTTGTCGTGACGGGGAAGCGTGAGAAGGTATATATGTACAAAGTTTCTCTATTGCATATTAGATGTTTAGTTTCTTTACTGCAAATTAAGATGTTTTCTGGTATTTAGAGAACTCAAGATTTCGTGTGTAGAATAGATTCGGGGTTATGATGAGTATTAACTGAAAGTGTTGATGTCCTCAGCAGAATGTATGACTTTGTTTGGTCTTTTAAGTACATGTGACGTGGTGGTCGAGATTTGTTTGTCATAACGGTAAAGTGAAAGGAAAATTTCATAATGTAGTTGAAGATTGTAAACTCTATCATCATATCTTAACTGGAGTCACTAAACTCTCACTTACACAGTCACTTAACTGGATTATCTTTGTTGATTCTGACTTGAAAGATTTCTTGTGCAAACCTGATCTTGTATTGGTTAAACAGTGCATCATCGAGAAGGAGAACAACTTTAAGGAACCTGGAGTGAGATACCGGTCGTGGGCACCAGACAGGTACTTTACTTTTCTGCTCCGGCAAATCATACTTCCCCCATCTCATAAAGATAAACTCTTTTCACAGAGATTAAGACATTCATTTAATACATGTACAAATTCCGGTTATACCCTTATTTGATTTAGTAAATTATAGGATGTTACATATAGATGGAAATTGCTATGAACCATTTAGTAAGGGTATATTAGGAAAACATGCGTTTAATACACTCTCAATATGAAAAGGGACTATTATTTTTAGATATCCAAGGAATAGGGACTATCTTTGTGAGACGGAGAGAGTAATAAATTATAGGGAGAATTCTAGCTACTTGTGCATCCAATGAATGCGCGACATATGCCATGAATAATAAGATAGAAAAAGGTTGTTCCCCGATGCCATGTGTCCCACATTCATGCCTGCACCTGTAGCATAGAACCTCCAATATTATAGTTTGTTTATTTATCTGATAATTGTTCTTCAGGCAAGACAGATTTATCCGTCGATGGGTTAACGCCTTATCCGACCCCCGCCTCACCCATGAGATTCGCAGTGTCTGGATCTCGTGGTGGTCTCAGGTACCATAATTACACTCCTCTACTCTCTCTCTCTCTCTCTCTCTGGGTTTAATTATGATGGTCATCGATATTGTGCTGCAGGTCGACAAGTCTCTTGGTCAAAAACTCGCTTCCCTTCTCAACACAAGGCCAACAATGTGAAGTTGATGGCATAATGCAGCGTGTCTTGAGCTGCTCAATGAAGAGCAGTACTTTATATATGATTTTGGGTTTGCAAGTTTAAAGTTCATGGTACTATGTAACAAACAAACTTGTGTGACTTACGTTACTTTGTGTTGTATTATGTAAATAAACTTGTGTAATTTCCTACAGTGATCTTCGGGTCTCTTAATAAATGATGTTCTATTTGCCAGTAATGCAGTTTCTTGGTGTATGTTTTGTTATTGAGCACATAAAAGGGCTTTAAATGTCAAGTCATAAACTTGCATTGAAGCCTACTCCGACATTCTTTCACTTTGCTTCGCAATTAAATTATTAGTCTGGGGAGAGAGAGGGGAGCATTAATCCCGATTTTCTGAAAACGAGTAACATGAAAAAGATCATGGTGTTTTACACAGAATTATTTTGCTCGATAGTATGACAATTAAAAAACACTAAATCGAGTAACTCCAGGTTACATTTCCAGTTCTTGACATATATTTTGTTGGAAAAAATGATACTAAGTGTTACGCGTGTTGCAGGATTCATCCAATGTGACAGTAGATGTCTGAACAGTTCTTGAGAGCATTTAGTAGTGCAAACTGCAAACTCAACTTGAAGGAATGCGATTGGTATGGCAATGTCCACCTCGAAGTCTTGAAATTCTTGGAGTGTGCTGCTAAGATTTGGAGATGAATGTCCTGTGCAAATAGGATTGATAAATTTGACTATACATAATGTATGACTTTGTCTGGTCTTTTAGGGTACATGTGATATGGTGATCGAGATTTATTTCTTGAACAGGAGAAATTTTAGTAATGTAGTTGAAGATCGTAAACTAGATCATCATATCTTAACTGGAGCCCCTAAACTCTCACTTACACCGCTGCTTTGTATCTTTCTTGATTCCGACTTGAAAGATTTCTTGTCTAATATTGAATCTGTTAAACAGTGCTGCATCGAGAAGGAGAACAACTTCAAGGAACCTGGAGTGAGATACCGGTCCTGGGCACCAGACAGGTCCTTTACTTTCCGGCTCCTGCAAATAACAATGAATCGTAGGGAAAATAAGACCTACTTTGGATGTGTTCATCAATAGATTATCTCTCTCTGTTCTGTTATGCTTTCTACTGCATCCCACAGCAGTCATGAATGATAAGATAGAACAAAGTCGTTCCCCTGATGCCGCGTGTCCCATGTCCATGCGTGCACCTGTAGTATAGAATCCACATGGTATAGTATGTTTCTCTATGTGATAATTGTTCTTCAGGCAAGAGAGATGTATCCGTCGATGGGTTGACGCCTTATCCGACCCCCAGCTGAGATCTCATTGTCTGGATTTCGTACTCGTCTCCCTGGGTTTTGAACTTATAATATGATGGTGTTGATGACAGAATGCACCATGTCTTGAGCTGCTCAATGAAGAGCAGTTGTACCAGCACATTTGGCTGGCCTTAGTTATAACAAAGGGAGCTGCCAAAATGTGCCCGGCTTGTTTCATGAACCAGCCCAGCTCACTCGACATTTTAAATAGATTGGAATCTAAACTCGAAAGGCCTGATCCAGTGGGCCAACCCAAAAATCATAGTATACTTACGGGGATCATCTATGCTAGGTTCAAACCCCACCCAATATATGATATTGGGCTGATGAACTTTGTCATGCCGGGCGACCCGAATTACCACTTCGAGGTATACTAATACAATTTAATGATTGACAAATCCATTGATCACGAAAAACTAATGAATATGACTTGTAAAAAAAGAAATTGAGGGGTGGAAATTGTTTTTCTTTTTCCCTTTTTAATTTCCTGAATTTTCTATGAATAAATGTTATATGTTGTAGGAAAACTTAATAAAGAGAAGAAGTAGAAGTAGGTGTGAAAGCGGTATCTTATTATTCTATAGGAGGTCCCTTTATATAGATACAATCTAGGGTTTAAGAATACATGGAATAAAGTGAAATGCCTAAATTGCCCCTCATCA